>JAODLI010029030.1:0-20106 GCA_027575585.1 Percopsis omiscomaycus | reverse complement strand
GCTGCGTGAAGGTGCACAGAAGTGCGTTTTATGTGTTGAGCAGGAAAGTTTAATGACGTGTAAACGAGGTTTGCACGTGTATGTGCATATTTGTGCGTATGCCCGGTGCCATGCGCGCGCGCGTGTGTGTGTGAGCGAGTGTTTATTTTATTTGTTTTTCGACTTGAGGGCTGTGTGGGCAGCATTTCCTGTGCCGGTGTAAATCGATTTCGAGGACTCACATGCTAGGTGTTCCGTTTAGTGCTTTCTCAGGAAAGGGCCTGGATGTGCGCGCTCATCCATTTATGAAAATATGAGCTATGGTTTATAACGTTAGAGAGAGAGAGAGATTTCCATAAGGGACATTAAACAGTACCCTATTGTTTATTGGTGAAATTTCCATAGGCGACTGTATCGTTATAAGTGCTGGCTATGAATTCGGCCATGTGTGCGTGTATGCCTATGAGGCATATTCAATCAAACTGTTTGATATGCTCCTATTCTATTTATTCTTTGTTGTTTTTTTACACATGATAAAAATCTTGTTTTGTAAATGGTCATTTGACGCTGTATACATTTATTCACTGTGGTTGTCCAGAATTGTAATCTCATCCGTTGTAGACATTTAGTCCTTAGGCCAAATGATAAATAGTCGCCATTAAATGCACTCGCGTGCCTAATTCGCAAGTATTGAAATGTCTTGCATTTAGATACCTCAACATCTGCCAAGAGAAAACAAAAGCCATTGCCAGCTCTATGTAGGGTAATAGGCCGGTTTCCACATTGAACATGTGGATTTAGAACCTTTGGTTCAATGCCAAAAATTGATCTATTAACTATCTTTTAAATTCGCTCGATTATCCTACGACGCCACATTGGGAGCTGTCCGCTAGTGTGGTTCTGAAATAGCCTGACGCGCCCTGATATTCTTCGGCAGCTCAGTGATTTCTGTTTCTTCTGAAATAAGTGTGTAAATGACAGAAGAATCACTGTTAATAGCAGGGACATATGCCAATAGCTATATGCCATAGAAATCATAGAAATCATATTACGGACCAAGCTATTTGTAGGCAATACGTATTTTAAGGCTATACCCATAACGTAAGTGGTACGTTATGAGTATAGCCTTAAAATATGTAGGCTAGTTGTGACTCCACTCGTGACACATTGGCTATGCTAATAACACACATACGATGTTGCAGACTGAGCTGCGATCACTTGGATGTAATTGTGCGTGTTGGATGGGTGGGCTCGAGACGCTTGTCTTTACTCCTCGCGCCTTCCGCTCTGCATCCAGTGACTGAAGACCACAGGCGCTGAGAGCAGCTTGTGCGGATCTACGCACCGCGCGCAAGTGGATGAGAGAGTGGGCGCGCCTCTGCCGTGCTGTATGGACACCAGTTAAACCAGGCGCGCGCTTCGCAGTTGGTTCACACTCGCGTGTCTCGTTGCGCAGACTTCGCGCGCCCCTTTTTCTCCCTGGTCAATCCACGATTTGTGAAGTGGCTGGCTCACCCGGTCGGACCGGGGGCCGTCTGGTCTCCGATCTGGTCACTCGAGTCACCGGAGACAGCGCGCGCTCGATCGGGGCCAGACTGTGTGACTCACGGATCGGTCCAGAGCCGCCTCGCGCGCTGGCGCTGGAGCTGATGGAGGGGGACGTTATGGACAAGCTGGAGGACATGTCGTCGGTGTACGAGTTCGACCCCATGACGGGAAACATCCCCGCCACTAAAGTGGAAATCACGGTATCGTGCAGGTGAGTTACCGCTAAAGACCAGTGCGCGCCGCGTGCAGACCAATAAGGAAAGTAAGTTTAGTGTGGAGAACAGGTTTTAAAAAAGTTTTACTCCTGTGAGTCGGGTTTTAGAATAGTAGCCTATGCGTTTGTTTCACTAGGCATATATATTCTATATAATTAATCCCGCACTCCACCTTATTGGTTGATCGTCGTGATTAAATACTTTCTGACACATTGCTAACAGTGCGCCTAACAAGATGCATGGAAACTGATGCTTAGGATTTAGCCTAATTAACAAAACAACTCAGGTTTTCGGAGAACCGACTTTTTGGGCAAAGGTTAGGTATGTTAACCGGTAATGTGCGCAGGAGGATTAGGCTTAGGTAGGCTACTATTGCTCTAGGATATGTATTATTGTCAGAACTGCCAATAACACAAAGCATTGCAATAATTTCTTGAAGTGACAAACACAAGTAGGTAAAAGTATAGGAGACATAGGGGAATAATAATAATAATAATTTGACATAATTTGTCTGTAGCATGCTGATGGCTCACCCACATACAATTGCCAGCAACTTAGCCTTAAGGAGACCAAAGAAAAAACTGTTATGGGGGTTTCCCTATAGTCAGTCATCAAACTGAACCATGGCTGTTTTGCAGACCCATTTTGGAGTTGAAAAATAAACTATTTTTTTGTTGTTTAGTTAGATGTCAGAAACCAATATTTCTTGATCAAAGTGGACATGGCTAAAGGCATAAAACCAGAAGAAAAATGTAAAAATCGAATAATGTGTGTGTGTCTTTTTTACTACCCCCTAAATAGAATGCAATAATCACACTACCATTTGCCTTCCATTCAGCTGAAAGGTGATATCATATCATGTCATATCCTAGCCTATTACCTCACATTACCACTACAGGCTTCCAATGCAAGTAGAGCACCTGTCCCTCTCTCCATCCCTCTTCTCTTCTTCTCCATCTCTCCACTCTCTCTGCAGAGAACTGAATGTGATTAACGGTTTCACATCGTATCCATGTACATCCATTGCCTACACACAAACGCCATGCTCTGTCTGTCAATAGAACACAGGTCATTCTTTTTCAGAACAAATCACACCCCCATCTCCAACTGATTCTTGATGTAAACCCTGTTCAGCGGGGAGGCTCTGGGAGGGCTCTTTTAAGTCAAGTATGAGCTTTCAACATTCAACTATCCTCCCTGACACACGTGCGCGTTCACATGCACGCACATACACTCCGAATCCTTTCTGGCATTTGATGCTGTGTTCTAGTCTGGTGAAATTGAGGCAGAGTGGGTCTGAGCTCTAACAAGCTGCGTGTGCATTATTGATGGGTCTTCCCCTGATGCTCAGCGATGCTCACTGCCGCATCACTCTGCTCGGCCTCGAGACTTCAAACTGTGGGCGTGAAGACACAGACAAGGACTGGGAAGGTTTTGATACACAGGGTGGACACTGGTTTTGTAGTTTGTCTGTGCTCTGTGGCAGATGTAGAATGTGGGGAGCATGTTTAGCACTGGCAAAATGCCGCTTACCCTGTTTTTTAAATTATTTGGAAAAATAATGATGAAGAATTTGGCATTGTATGCCTCTGCGATTTGCAATTATGCGCCTTTCAGCTAAGTGATGAGACGTGGTTTGAAAGTATAATTCGGCTTGCCCCCTGCATCAGTGTATCTGAATTCATTTGACAATGCACGTGTTTGTGTGTGTGCGTGCGTGTGTCTGTGTGGGTGAGATGTGTACGTTTGCTTGACCACCCATTTGCCAGTGGGTGTTGGAGAGTGACACACAGTGTGTGAGACACACACACACACACGGGCGGTGCAGATAGATCAAGCAGAAACAAGTGTATGAATGGATTAAGGATATGAAAAATGGATGAACGGTGTTTGTGTTATTTTTGCA
This sequence comes from Percopsis omiscomaycus, assembly GCA_027575585.1. Classification (NCBI taxonomy): domain Eukaryota; kingdom Metazoa; phylum Chordata; class Actinopteri; order Percopsiformes; family Percopsidae; genus Percopsis; species Percopsis omiscomaycus. The sequence goes on along the minus strand of JAODLI010029030.1, from coordinate 16,458 downwards.
GTGTGGGATTTTACTGTACTCTATATAGGCCTGTGTGTGTATGTACATAGTACATACAGTACCTGCGTGACAGATTGAGAAAGAACAACTGGAAAAGAGAATTCGCTATAGGAGAGACAAACGAACACAATGAAAACCGTTTTGGAGGGAGACCTGAGGTCAATGTGATCGTATGTATGTGGAAGTCAAGCAATGCATTCTCCATACAAGTACAGATAATATCCGACAGCTACTTCTGGATTCTAGCTGGGTCTCGTAAGGAAATAAGGAAATAGTAACACAGCTTTTTTATTCTTTCAAAAGCAATTTTCTCACACCACAAAGCCTGTGGTGGCACCAGGAATGTCTAATAGTACTGAGCCACTAAAAATGCCAGGAAGAAATCAAAAGCTAGGAATCCTTCTGTTACATTTGGTGTCCCCATCGAAAAGCATGACAAATACTTTGTTCTGAATCTGTGTCCCATGGACAGCTGTTTGGTGAGTCCCATTGCTATTGAGATTCCCTGCTCCCTGCTGGCTGGTCTCCAGTGCTATCCTATTGTCACGTATGTGTAACTCTGCGAAGCCTCCAGTGATGATAGCAATTGGCTCTAAGATGATACTGTCTGTTACGGGCTACACCCCCCTATTGACAGCCTATGATTATCACAACCAGTGTTAAAGGAGGGGGTTGGGGACCAGCAAAGGTGGAAAAGAGAAAAGATTTAAGAGTAGAGTAAATAATGGGTAGTAGGGGGGCCTAATTGCTGCGGGGTATTTTTTTTATCATTTAAAGTGATGTTGAATATTTAAGGTCAGGGCAGTTTCTCAAGCTCCAGTCAATGAATGTTTTTATTATTTTTGGGAGCACAGAAATAGTTCCTGTTGGTAGATTTTTGCTGCATTTTTAGTTAATATTCTACAGTAATCGTATTAACCTATAAATATTCTCAGCCAACATATACAATAGGTTTAGAAAAAAGGGAATCCAAGGCACTCTTCTTAAAAAATATTTTAAAAAGCCTTTATTTGACTGGCTATTTCATAATATAACATTTTAAAAACATAGGAAGAAACAACCCACGCGTAGCGGCACAAAAAGCCTTCTTCAGGGTGTGCTTCCCAGACAAACAATTCCCCCCCTTTTGTGTAGGCTGATTGGAAACACCTGAGTGACATGGTAAGTTACCACATGAATAACATGCCAAAACATTCCACTAGATGGCTGGCTGTAAATATTCACATGTAAAAGAACAAAACACAAACAAAAGACAAAATTAGTTCACTAGGTGGCTATACATCATATCCACATACAGAGAGTCCACTAAGTGGCTATATTTCAAGTTAAGCCCACACAAATATATACTGAAAAAATGATCACAAGAAAGGGCTGAAATCTATTTCTTCATTCAACCCAGGGTACACTGTGGCCTGTAAATCATATATGTAAAATGTTTCTCTCTGTAAGAGCATTTTAATCGGTCACCACCCCGAATGTTCTTTTTGATCGTTTCTTAACCCTCAACCATTAGGCCTTCTGGATTACTGTTGTGCCCATTTTGGAAGTGTTTTGCCATAGGATAATCCAAAATGACTTTTTCAAAATTTTCTGCTCGGATACTCTGTCTTTAAGACGTCTCTTAGTCCGGCCTACGTAAAAGCATCCACATTTGCATGATAACCTGTATACCACAAAAGTAGTGTTACAATTGATGAATGCTTTTATGTTAAACATCTTGTTTGTTTTGAAATCACAGAATTGTTTGCATTCTTTAATGTTGGAACAATGATTACAAGACCCACATTTATATCCCTTTTAACTGTCTGTGAAGCCAAGTGATCTGTTTTTTGGCAGGAAGATGACTTGGTACTAACCTGTCACGTAGTGTGGGAACCCTCTTAAAGCTAATTTTTGGAGGTGCAGAAAACACCTCTCTAAGCACAGGGTCACTTTGATAAGATTCCAATTTGAATGTATAATCCTTTTTATGGGATTGGCCAAAGAGTTATATTTTGTAACAAAATAAGCCTATGTTTCTTTGGAGGATCGTATTTTCTTTTTCTGGAGTAGCTCTGATCTAGGAATAGACTGGGCTTTCCTGTAGGCATATACAATAGGTTGTTAGAAAGCAATACTACTGACAGTTTGTGTAGCTTGTATGATATACAGTGTAATTAGCCAAGGATTAGGACTGAGGTTCTTCACAAACAAGGGTTTACACTCACTTGGTTCAACTGCAAAAGGTCTGGTTCTGGAAGAAATGTAAACAGACAGATGGTTGTCCGTTTGAGAAGTCGAGAGGCCTGAATCTCATGGTCACAGTGCTCAAAGACACAGCTTGGTTCAGTTCCAATTCTAGCCATCCTTTCATTCGTTTCACTCCACTAGCTAGCATGTCCAAATAAATGGGAAGAGTGAAGGAGTACTCTAACAACACTACACCTCTCGACTTCTCTTCACCCTGTGAGGGTGACTGCCCCTGAGGTTGGGCTGAGCCTGTTAGGCGTTTAAATTGGAAAATAGGTCAGTTTATAGATGTATACGGGGAGCAGCTGAGAGCTATACTACAGCTCACCAGCGTGCAAAAATGGTGGCTGTCCATGGTGCTGAAAGCTTTCCTCAGCTTTTAGCGAGGAAAAAAAATTGTCAGGGAGATGTCAGTTAAAGCAGGGTCTGTACACGCCCAGACGCTCTTGAGAAGTCAAATTAGTCACATTAACTCAGGCATTTTAAGAGCTAGTTATAAGTTGCTATTGGCTTATTTCACTCCCTTAGTACTTTGGTTGTCCCAAAATGGGGCAGTGTCCAACTGTTAACTGTAAATTTCTTTACCATTTAATATGCGAGCCCTGTTACTATGTTTCGAGCATAAACCAGTAATGTTTCATGTTTTTAGCCTTTAAAGGAAAGTCCGAGAGGAACGTGGTGGCTGGCGGAATAATTGAGTGGTCAGGCAGGGCAAATATGATAGCCAATAAGCACTGGGTCAAAGTACAAATAAATCAAACATAGGAGGTAAGATCCAATTAAACCCTGCTTGCCCACTACCTATCCTGAGGGTGACAGCTAATCTATAGGCATTGATAAGGTGAATATAGATCCAACTGGCTCAGGACTTCATTCTAATTGGTGGCTTATGGCGTATTACATGCAGTTTTCATAACTCATCACTTCATCACATGCAGTTCAGATTCACTCCTGAAGCGTGCCCTGTACATAGAGATACTGTGGTGCTCAGTATACATTATTGAAGGCTTTTCCCTGATGGAAAACCAGCCCCCCTGGTTTTGCTTTGATTCAATTCCCTCAACGTCTGAACAACTATGGTTGGACTGAAATAGCATACAGATTTATGTGTATGAAAGTGTTGTGACAATCTGATTCCCATATGTTTGTGGGACAGACATAAAAGTTACTGACACAGTTGAGAATAGCCTTGGGGAGATAAGGCAATACACCTAATACCTCCTCTACAGTATGGTGTTTTAGACCAGTGTATTTCAAATGAGGGTAGGATAACACCTAGGATTACTTGGAGGTACATAAGAGAAAATAGAAATCCTACAATTTTATAAGAATTATAAGGGTACGGTACAGATATTTAAAAAATAATTCAGCTTTAGATAGGCCTTCCTTTAGATGTTTTAAATGTGGATATGTGGGCTCCAGACATTTTTTAACTCTCCATATATTTTTGACCGTTTAGAATCGTCATTCATATATATTCTGTTGATATAAATCAAAATCATATATTTAACTGCTGAATATACTGTGAATACGTACCACTAAGGCCTCTTGTTTGTGTCTGAAGCTGAACTCACACCCACACAGAACTCATACTGTACACAGAAGCATACGTTGCACATACTGTAAGACACAAGCCACACTTTCTCTACTTGGAAAATGTGGTTAAAAATTATTCTGCATCTGAAACATTTCTGATTCTTTGGAATACATATAGATTCTGAAGCACACACACACATCATTGGGCCTTATTTAGACTGTCCATTTATTGTTCACTATCAAGCAGTCTTCGGGCAGACATTTGCATTTATTAAGGGTCAGCGAAGAAGAGAGAGAAAAATGAATGTACTGTAGTTCAAGAAAGTTGAGAAGCAATCTCTCATGGTGAAAAAAAAGTCACAGGAGTGATGCTGTGGCTATGAACAATGTGAAAGGAGTGGGAGCAAAGAATGAGGAAAACATAGGAAAACCTGCTGGGAGACAGCGAGAGAGAAAAAGAGTGCCCAAGGCTTTTTTTTCTTCTGTTTGTGGCCATGGGGGATGCCGTGCTACTCTCTAATCACTTTTCTGTCATACACCATCACAGGTTTTCATAAGACTACAGTATAGTCTATTGACACACACACACACACGATGGGTGGGAGGGAATGTTATGCGCATAGGAGATATAGAGAGAGAGAAAGACAGAGAGAGCAAGAAAGAGACAGAGTGACGAAAAAGCACCCGATGGCTGTGTGTCAACTGAAAACGTTCTCGGGGGTGGGGGACCATCGCACACAATCTGGTGATAGCGGCCCGTAACGCTCTACCTTCATCCCACTGCCTCGCAAGTTACCAGCTTTTAACAGATTGTTCTGTTGTGTTGTGCAGGCTGTCAGATACAGTAGCTACCTGGTTGCTTGCACATGCCATGTGTTATGAAACATACGGACAGATGCTATTGCTACTGAGAAACATTCCATCTACATAACAAATAGTAATAGCTTCAACTAGGAGACAAGGTGAAGGTAATATGTAAGTTCTAATATCATTGCGTGATTTAATATGTATTTGAGTTTGAGCCTCCCGTTTATTCATGTACAGTACCTGAGTAGAGTTAGTGTTTTTGCTTATCGCCATAAAAATCCATGAAAATGACTCAACGAACTTGCAATGTTTTAATGCTAATATGAGGTGCATGATTGGTCGAAGCATGTGTGCACAATTGCATTTGCATACCCCATTGTGGTGTGTGTGCGGTGGAAAAGACCCATCATAACTCCACTCTGGCCCGTCAATACACACTGCCCTTTAAAACCTATAAAATCTCTATACTTTATAAGGGTGTTCTTCTCATGGGTTGTTGAACGTGAACACACGAATAGGAGTTGTTGTTTCTCTCTCGCTCTCTCAAGATCTTTCCAGCCTTTGTGTGGGTGAAATCAATCAGTCAGGTAAAAATTGCAAGTCTGACCTGTGCTGTTCTGTCTCTGAAACAGTTATCTACTGATTATCTACTGTTATTAACCCGCTAGTGGAGCTACACAATGGCTGAGTACTTGACAAAGATGAAGAATACAGATTTGAGATCCACTTACAGATGTTAACCATTCAAATAATTTCCCTGTTTTACGTACTTTCCTGTTTTACGTCTTTTTGAACGTGGTTGGTGAAAAGAGCGCAGCATTCTGTGACTAATGCTTACAAGTCAATAAAATAAAAGGTATCTGGGCTAAGGTTTATATACTGTATGTTCTTATTTAAAATAAGGCTTTGGCCAACATTACTGTAAGATGTCATCTGATTATGTGAAGTTTTGATGCAGAAGCTCTTTTTACAATGTGAATGACAGCAACATATCAGCCTTATCCAAATTTAATATGTTCAACAAGACAACAACTTTTTATTGATTCATTTTGATTCTGTTTGTTAACGCACCGCAACACCATACTACAAGAATGATAATTCCACCCATCACGTCTACCTTCCCACCCCGCAAAACCTGACAGGAATTATCCTCAGCTGCCAGTGCCTTCAAATGGCAGTCTCTATAATAAGCTCTCCCTGTTCTGTTCCTGAGAATTGGCTGTCTCATTCCAGTCTTCTTACTGCCCTATTCTATCAATTAGCATCTTACAGCACTTTAGGCATGGGCAGAGAGATCTCACTGGAAAGGATGCAGCCCTTGTTAGACATTGACAGACAGTGGCCGGACACAAGTGAGGTTAGACCGGGGGACAAAGTCGAACACTATATTGTTAATGATGGTTTTCTGTCATGCTATGGGGGCTGACATGCAGCTTTCATCTCGGCAGGATGGCTGGCTGGCGGCAGGGGGTGGGGGTGTTTAGCTGGATTGCCATGTAGGAATCGTGGGAAGACAAAGTCAAGTTTCCAGTGAAGGATGCACATCTTGAAATTCTTTCTATTTCTTCCTCTCAAATTGCTAGACACACTATAACCAATGGACATGTAAGAGGGCTACAATTAATTTCTATTTCAGGATCTGTGGTCGCTCTGTGTGGATGAGACCCATGAAATGTACCCCTTGCTGACAGAGGGGAAACTTCAGATTGCCTAGAGTGCCTAGAATACAGGATTATTTGAGGAAGTCATATCTGAAGAAAATGAGATTGTTCCACATCTTGGATTAAATAATCACAACTGTTTACAATAGCACAGAAATATTAAACGAATGCAATGTTCTATACTAAATATCAAAGAGACGTAAAGGAGTAGTGTTTTATTTTAAAATCCTCTGTTATGGGCAGTGTGTTTCCATATATTAGTGTATATCAACGATTTTTTCATTTTATTGTGCTTGCTTTACACATCTTCCTTACTTAGTGGTAACTGGTAAAGTTGGGATAAATACGAGAGTCTTTTTGATGAGAAACCGATGTTGTTGTAATTTCTTTGGAAGACCCCCCCCCCCCCTCCCTTTGCGGGTGGGTTGAAATGTGCCAGAATTATGTCTGCCAAAGATTTGTTTTTTTCCACCTGTTTCCATGGAAAAACATAATTTCCTAATAAAAGATTTCACACGTCAAGGCTGGTGCGCGAGATGTCATTTAGCGCTGTGAATCACATCCGTCATGTGGTGGTAGAGGCATCTGTCCTGAATGTTTGTAATGGAGTAATGGGAGCTTAATGGCTCTCACACAGAGCTATTGAGCTGGTGATTCACAGCTGTGGACACTGACATTACCTGGCATTTTAGAAGGATGGGCTTCTTAGTCCAGCCTGAAATGACCACCACTATAAGAGGTGCATCCTAATTTACAATGAACTCATTTATTTTCGAGAGGATCAAAAGCATGCGATGACACTTGAGGTCACTGGTGGGCATAAGAGTAATACTGCAGTATCAGTAGCAGGCCCCCATTTTTCATTAGCGCTACATCACACATAAACGATTTGTGTTGAACGTCGGCTACATAGGGCCCAAAGCATGTCAGCGCTATCAGGAAGTTGATAATAGATTTTAATTTGCTGTTAGTATTGTCACTCACCCAAGAATGTATACGTAATTCCGGTACGACACTAGTGCATAATGACTAATATCTAAGACTAATAATGTCTTTCAGTTTCAAGTAGCAACGATACTGTACCTATTTATCAGATTTTTACAAGACCTGGAAACAGCCAGATTCGTGTCGTTGAGTTTCCTAATGAATTCCTCCAGTGTATGTCTGCTTGGTCGAGGAGTTATGTCCTTGAAATAATTTTTTTAGGTGTTGTCAGCAGCTGAGCCATTTTAGTTAATCACATTATGTAAATGGAGTTTGTTTAAACTGTATGTTTTTCTTCAAGTATAAGGTAATGTTCCAGGCACATTGTGTGATGCAGAAACCAACGGCATGTAGTTGGTCATCATAAATGTCAATAAAAATACCTCTCCTGTCAAGTTGGGTCTTGACACAATTAACCAACGGTACTGTATGTCCCAGACTTTACGCAAGTAAAGGCTGGCTCTGCGAGACTAGCAACCAACCAACAGGATAATATTGTGTAATTTAGTTCGCAATCAGATTTAGAATTAGTTTCAGTGTCAGGCTTGTATATACTGTAAACTGTGACTGTGAAATGGCATGCATATTGGTTTTTTTTCCTGGTGAGAATTGGCAGGGAAAGCCATATGACGAACCTGGTCCTACCCCATATGGGAAGGCTAAAGAAGTATTTCAGTCACAGCTGTGGGGAGTAGAGGACCTCACTTCGCATTCACTGTGACCCATTTTCTGTTAGAGTTTCCACATAAAAAACCTACTTTCCAGCAGATCACAGATTCTTTTTTCTCCCAGCATATATTATTTACAGTGTACACTCTTTTGTCGGAATTTGCATTGGCTGAAAACTCAAAAGTCTAAAGATATAAAATGTACAAGGGCATATGTTGGTGCACTCACTCCTGGATATCAGCCAAACACAGTTTCAACTCACAGTTTCAAGGCTGTGCGTAGGTATTTTCTTCCCTACAAAAACTAGAATGTTTAATTTTTGGAAAGCTGAAATATGTCCGTGGTACCGCGTACCATGTATGAAGAACCTTAATTAGTTAATATTGCTGGGAGTAAATTTAAAAAATAAAAATAAATTGCTAATACTATAATGCTACATTTTGGAATTTGTGGTGGTAACACGACTTTCACTCAGCTCTCTTTAAAGCTCTCTTTAAATTTTATAGGCTAAACCTAATTTTTGTGATGCAATAGGTCTAGGTTGACCTGCAACAAAATACAGATTCCATCCTGGTGGGAATTCTGTGATGATTCCGTGCTTATCTGACAGCCTGCCCGCTCACTGTGTTTGGTTTCCAAACTGACCGGGAATTTCCCCAGAGGAAGTACTGGTCTGAATAATTCAACAGCTGGTGGGAAAAGCGATCCCGCTCTATTCAGCCAACGATCAATCCCAAAAGTGACGCTGGCATTCCTGCTCCGCCATAGAAAATTGAAGCCATTCAGAGAGCTTTATTAATGGATTGTCACCACTCAGTATTTAGTCTAAACATGATAGATACAGTACATGCACACAGTGTTCCTTGCAATTTGTAACATGGCAGAATAAGTGTGCATTTATTTAGCAATATTGTCTCAGGTAGACAGGAGGAGACAGGAGAAGTGAAGTAAACAAAAAAAAGCAGAGGCCATCAAGACCATGGAAAAATCTAGAAGACGGATGACGTGAAGATGAGGGTCATTTGATCTTTTTTTTTTTTTAATAACCCTATGCTTCATGCTTTGCCCATTCGCTTTTCCCATTCATCTCCTGCTCTCTCTCATTACCGTGTTATTATTAGACAGCCGCCCTCCCATCTCTCACCCTCAGTGCTTATATTACTTCTACTCATCTCCATCAGCCCCTCTTCTTTTTCTCTCCAACCTCCATCTGTTTAATCCTGGTTTTGTTCTTCTACCTGTTCCTTTCAACTCCCCCCCATCACCACCCGTTTTATCTTTCTACCTTCATCCATGTTTAAGTATATCTGCTGCCCCGTCCTCCTCATTTACACTCCTGCCTATGCTAACCACCTCTCTTCCGTTCCCTTTCTTTTTTTCGACCATCCATTTTATTTGCTTTAACAAGAGAAGAGATTCATCTATAAGTAAATGTCAACACCAATTGACCTGTTGCTAACCCCCGCCCCTCGAACGCAGACAAGCCAATGAGCGTTCAGCACTAGGACAGTTGGCTTTATCTTAGCCAACTCTCTTAAATCTATGTATTTGCATTGTAAGATGTCCTTGAGTGTTTAGAAAGACGTCCAAAAAAATAAAATTTATTATTATTATTATTATTATATATAATTTCAGTGTATCAATCTGTTAATTACACCCAAAATTTCACAAATCATGTTTTCAGGGTAGCTCATGTCTTATAATCAGCCAAGCTCCCCCTGGCTCCCCTGTATTTTACACTAATGTGTGTGTTTGCTTATGAACGTGCGACAATACCCAAGAAGGTTCCTCTTTTACAACTTGTCTGTTACCATTAAAAATGGACTAGGCCTAATTGTGCGTCATAATAATGATTGTCTTTTCGGTCTGTCTTTATGTAGACGCGATTGTTTAATGACTTGTTTGGGTGATTAGGGAAACTTGTGTGAGAAAGGAAGATAATAAACGGTATACTATAAAGGAAATAGGCCTATATTATTTATTAGCCTTAAAGAAATAACAACAGCCTAATGGTTACATAGATAATTATTAGATATAGTTTAGCAAACTATTAGTTAATAAAATAGGAAACTATAGAGTCAAATATTTAGGCTAGGCTACAGTGTTTTTGAAAGGGTGGGTGGGTTGGTTGTTCCCCCATGCGGCTCTGCTCTTCTGCATAGTTATTTCAGAGGAGAGATACGGCAAGTGGACGATGAACACAAACTGGGATAAGTTGGTGTTGCGAAATTGGTGTCGTCAAGTCTTCAGTTCAGTTGAATAGACATAGACAAATGTTTTGTCACGTTCAGTCAACATAGACAGTGCCTATGTCAACATAATTTTGGCACAAATGGAACCCCATAAATATATACCTTCAATTTACCAATTACTGCTGTTTTCTTTCTCTCTCTGTTTGTCCTTCACTACAAAATCTTGACCTCCCCACCTCTACGGTCTTCTGAGCGGAGCTTTATGACATTAATCCTGCATGTGATTGAGGACTTGGGGATGGATTTCAGCTATTGTCCTTCCCCAGACAGATTTTATGTTTATTCAAGTTGTGTGTGTGTGTGTGTGTGTATTGTGCGTGTACCTTTGGGCCATAATCAATCAAACTGTTTGCCTATGCACCACTCTTCTGGCTTCACGTATATATGGCATCGGGCCTTTCTCATAACTCATGGGGCAAATTCCGTTTGCTAAATTGCTGTCGGTCGAAGCTGACTGATGCCATTGATCAGTAGGCCGAAACAGCAATCCTTTTCGGCTGTTGTCTGACTTACCCCCATGGGGATATGGGTAATATATGTAAATTGATTGGATTGACAATGCATAGTTGTGTGTATTTTTGATTTTACGTATTGTTTTTGTCTTATGCTGTGCAACACATCACATTTCTTTGTAATTAGCTGGTCTGTTTTTTTCCCCTAATGTACCAATCCTAGTAGACAGTTTACCAAATAAGCCTGGCTTCTTTCGGTTAGTCTGACTAATTTTCAGAAAATTAGTTTCCATAAAGCAAATTCAACATAGTTCAAATTCAGTTACTATGGAAACGTAATGGAAAACGGACCTGGTCAGGGGCAGGCTAATTGTCAGACTAAGCCCGAGTTGTTGCTTAAACAGAGTTCCTGTAACACTGACCTGACGGGAAAGCCATGATTTTACCACTGACTTTCTGGCATGCTGCCATATGATTTTATTAACCACTACCAGTCAAAGAATTTGTTTATACAAAATCAACATATAATAATAAATTATAATATATTATACAATGATATATGATGATATAGACATACATACGTGTTTAATGATATGGTACGTAACATCAAACGTTTAGTTTAAATTATACTGACAAGAAATGTAGTATGTAAGTCTATACTGTATGCCTCTATCCTCTATTTTCCCGATAGAAATCCATGTTTAAAAATGTATTGGTTAATTTATTGGTAAATACATTTTAAACAATGTCAAAAAAGTAAACTTAGGTGTGTTTAGAAGGTGTATGGTTTTGACAGGGTGGGCAGGGTGAGATATTAGTTGGGCAGCTCAAATCCAATTAAAAAAAGTTGCATTTTTTGAAACCATTCATTAGATACATAATATTACTACTACTATAGCCTATATTAAACAAGCAAACATGTATAAATTTGCAGCCTTGAGGTTTAATATTTATGTATTCTTGTATATGATATTTTAATAACATACAGATTGTTCTTCTGTTCGTACCATTTAAACGTTTGATGTATTGTGCCCAAGGTTTAATTAGGTTATATTTTACTCGCATTACACATTCAAACAATCATCAATTTTTGCCAGGCTTTCTCTCTTGTTTTGTTTATGGCAGCTATATTAACTGTAATAACTTTTTGGGTTATTGTGTGTTTGATTTCTTCATGTATTTCTAATATTACATTTACATTTAAGCATTTAGCAGACGTTTTTATCGAAAGCGACTTACAATTAGTAGCCTAAATTAGTAATAATTAATAATTAATATGAACTGCTGCTCGGTGGCCGTGAACCTCTCCGCTCTCTCTTTACTATTGACAGACAAGTGTCTACAAGTATCTTGCAGCCCATAGAATAATATAGAACAAAGTCTTGTAAAGTTTCATATTTTTTCTCTCACCACTGCTTTCCCAATCCACTTTTTACCATGTTGAAACCCAAATTGTTTCACCCGTTCAGTCTTTCCCCATTCAGAGCACTGTTTAGAAGTCCATTCCATTTGTGTAGTGGGGCAACTCAATCTCCATTCACACACTTGGTCAGTGTTAGTCTACCTCCTGACTTGAGAGGGGGACAATTAAATGCTAAGAAGAGCCTCTTCTAGATAAGAGGAGGGAAGGTGCCTAATTATTCTGGATTGTGTTAGATCACCCAAAATACAGTCAGCTGTGTGTAATAAGCGTTTGTTCTCACTGTGTATATGGGGGGGTGGGCTGTGGCGCACCATTACTGCTGGGCTATTTCTGTTCTGTTCTTTGTTCTCTCTTTTATTTTTCTCCTTCTCCTTCTCTTGAAATCACAATTTGACTCTGTTGCTTGAGTGCGTTCTCTCGCTCACATGCATTCGAACAGGCTTTTCCCTTACAATCTCTCTCGGACATACTGTATGTTCTTTCTGCTTTCATGTCCTTCATTTCAGGTTGTCTTGTAAAATTCCCTTGCGCAGAGACACACATGTACTTCTCTGTTCACCAATGCAGATCAGCTCATTTCATATCTCATTTGCATACAGGGGTGGAACTTTGGAGAAGATTTTAAAGACCAGCAGAAATGTCTTATTATCAGCCTTGCAATACCACACCTAATGCTTGAGTTAAATCTCCAGTCATGAGTTTATGACATCTTCAAGGCTTATTGGTCTGGAACTAGAATATGCTATCTTGTTCCTGCTATACTGAATGTCCCTATTCATTGAAATTAGCTCTTTGTTGAAGATAAGATTTCAGTACTCTGAGAGAATTGTACTGAATAGTTATAGAATTTACCTAGGCTAAAAAATAGTGCTCTACAGCACTGCAAAGAAAATTCAAATTCACTTAGGTCCTGTTTATTAATACGTACCTTATTAATTTCATCTGCTTTAGGCACCCTTGTGCATCTTTGAACTGTAACAATTGTAAAGAAAACTGGAAGAAAGATAATTTCCTTACTTGCTTGTTGTAGTTCAAGTTTATTGTAAACACTATGAGCAGCGCTTGGTTTTGGCGTGCTTGTATATTTAGGCCAGGACTGGTGCTGACTGGGGCTGGTGTGTGGGACTGGGGAGGCATATATTATGTGACTTGCACTTGGCACAAAAAGAATACTTTGAGTTTTGGTTTCAGCAGACCTAGTTGTGAGTACACCCATGTGCCTCTTGCTGCTGGTGTTTGATGATCCAGTTGTTCCAGAAGCCTTTAAGTGGCACCAGTCTCCCAGTGGGTTGGAACCATCCAAAATAAAGGTTGGAACAGGGGTTGTCAAAGTGTGGGTAGGGAACCCCCCCCCCCCTCCCCCCCCCCAAGTGCTTGCGGGAGTTTATTTAATATTTATTTATTTTGGTGGGGGTTTAACAATTCCAAAAATAACATTTAAAAATAAGACAAATTTATATATTTAATAAAATGCGCATACATTTTTATTGGCATTGGCATTTTCATGGTAATTTCTGTTTATATTGCTATTTGAATGCTTTATGTTATGCTACAAGAAGTGTGTCTCTGGCTCAAAAAGTTTGAAAAACATTGGGTTGGAACGATTTCCTCAGGCAGGCATATTTAGCGCTCTATATATCGTTCTATATGTCGTTCGCTGGAAGCAGTTTCTCTCAACCGAGGGATTTCATGGTGAAGGCAAAACTCTGCTCGGGTATTATGCATTCTATAATATATATCTAATTATCTTGCCCAGAACGGTACGTTTTAAAATATGTATCATGTGCTTTAGACTTTACACACTCCCTTTAATTTCCATCATCCATCAACTTCTTTCAGTCTGGGTTTACACCACACTACAGCAACTGTTCATTTGTGGTAACATTTAGTATGCCTATGGTCAGCTACAGCCATCAATTCTTCCCGCTTATTTACAATTTATAAGGTAAAAACAATTGTCCATTATCATTTATTCGTAATTATGCTCTAGAGCCGTTTATTAACAGGTTAAGCATGTTAAAGTTGGATCAGTTTTGCCTGCTAAAGTAGAGGTTTGTCAGAAAGCACTAAAACCCTATGAATTATTCAGTGACGGGCGGTAGAGAATGACCCTCTTGTGGTAGCTAAATAAGTTAAGGCCTTTCACTTTGCATTTAACGGCACAAAGATATAATTAATAAAATGTAACTGAGAATGGCTTTATTTAGCTTTTATTCACTTTATACAAAAACTTAGTTTTACGTGACGAAGAATAAACTGTGGTTAATACACGGGTGTAATAGTCAGGGATAATCCGGTAATGCGGTCGAAATGCGGTCGAAACTCATGCCAATGGATTTTCTGAATACCAGATAGTCTAAATTAAACAAAAAGGAACGAATAGCTGAATTGTCGTATTGTATTGAACAGCCAAATCCTATTTGACTGACAACATTCTGAGTCAGGTAGGCCTATTGCCCTAGTTCATACTGTAAGATACTTCAACATATAGCATGTTTAATTATGTGCCTCCGCCTCCACAAACATACTGAAGACGTGTTCAGTTTACCCAGGTGGGCGGCTGATATGCTGGTTGGCAGAATGTTTAATTGGGATGCCCACAAAGTAGCGCAACTGTGGTCCAGTCAAACACAATCCTATATTTACTATGGACTGGATGTGGTTTATTTTTAAGTACAGCTCTTCAGGAAGGATAGCAGAAAGAACCAAGAGATGATTTACTCGTGTTCTTCAATTCTGATGAAAAGCTAATCGATTTGCTTTAAATGCTTATTTTCTTTAAAGAGGGCAATGCCACAGAAAACTGTACAATTAGCCGAAAGTACATAGAATTTAGCCTGTCCTCGTTCCCATAGGTTGTAGACATATAAACCCAGAATTGTATACATTGAGGTCTAAATGTTTACTACAGTATGAGCATTTATGTGTATTGACCATTTAGGTTGGTTGGTGGTGTGTGTGTATGTGAGGTATATATCAATGGTAAAATGCAGGGAGAGTGTCACGAGATTTCATGTTTAGCAAACCACAACTTATTTTGCTAAAAGATCATCTTTTTCAGTTGACATAAAGGGGCAATCGGAGCTTATTTTACGGCCGTTAGAGAAACTACTGTTTTGGTTTAAAACACAAGGACACGACCAACCCCTCCCGCACCTGAATACACGAAAACGTGACCAACCCCTCCCTCACCTGAAAACCCAGTGCGTGCACAAAGCAAGTCAGTTTGCAGTAACAAAAGGGGCGACTTTCTTGTTTTGAGGGTTGCTATATACACAGTGGGACAAAAGGTTGGATTGTCCCAAATCATTTTGTGCTAGAACCTACAAACAGTTTTCCATAAATCTCAGATGTTTCTCTTCAAGCCTGTCTAATTAAAGAAGAATCTAAGAAAATCCTTAAAAACATCACCATGCCAGATGTGACCCAGCAGCAACCATCACTGACAAGTGTTGATTCCAAAACACAAACGAACAGTTACGGAGAGTCTGTACTGTAGGTTGTGTTTCTGTAACATAGTACAGAAGAGAGAGCAAGCAGGATGCAGGATTGCTTGTGTCTTTCCGTTGCCAACTTTATTGGCAAACACTGGCTTCCTGAAACCTCACTTTCATTGGATGCGACAGTATTGACAAATCTGAAAACAGATGGAGTTTAACACACCCAAAAGAACATTCAAGAAACAAAATCTCTAAAACTCAAAAAATAATCTAGCAAGGTTCTAATGTCGTCGTGGCGACTCAGAAAGTAATAAAAATCAGGAGGGTAATTGTGCTGGGTTCCTGGCAGCACCTGGCAGGCGTTGTGAAAATGTCGGTCATGATGGAAGTGTGCTACGAAGAAGAGAAAAGGCCGGAGAGGTTAAGAGAAGGGAAAAGAAGACAAATTTAAAGGAGACAGGTGTTATGCTCAGAGCTCAGGGGACGAGACCTGTGCAAAGCCAGCGGGTGGAGAACAAAGTAAAAGTGTAGAAGAACAAGAAAAGTTATATCATCATGTCAAGGAGGGAACTCAAATGCCAACTGCTGACATAATAACACCAGGGAGAGAGAATTAGCCAATTGCACAAGAGAGAGAGAGACACACAAAATGTCATTTCTGATGGAAAATACAGGGAGGCCTAACTACTCGCTGCGGGAGAATCACGGTGTGAGAGAAACGTGGGCCAGCGTAACATGGGAAGAGGACTAGCAGACAAAGTGTAAGACAGACTCTTGAAAATGACCTTTTGAGTTATTTCTCGTCTCGTTACACATGCCTATCTAGTCTCCAGGCTTTGCTGCAAATCAAGACAAGTAGCTAAGAGACAGGCAGAGGAATCACTTTAAAATTGTAATGTCTATCCAATGTGTACAGTATTCCCTGCTTTTGTTTGTGTTTGTGTGTGTGTGTGTGTGTGTGTGTGTGTGTGTGTGTGTGTGTGTGTGTGTGTGTGTGTGTGTGTG
>JAODLI010029019.1:0-20110 GCA_027575585.1 Percopsis omiscomaycus | reverse complement strand
ACAAGCCCCCCCTGCTAACAGGGGACAGCAGAAGACAACAGCCGCCATGCTGGATGCAGACTCGGGAACAAAGACTTCACACCCAACTGAGAAACAGCTGCCACGCCATGCCAGGCGTGGGAACAAAGGACACCGTCACACCTAATGGAGCCACCACTGCTGAGAGACATCAAGGAGTTGTCTCTAGCTTTTGTCTTGGAACATCATAAGTGATAAAGCTTATCACTGTCATAACATACATATAGTTGGACATAGTTAGCATAGTTGGACTTGTTTTTAACGGGCAGAATAATCCCTAAACAAGCATCCACGAAATCGGACAGTCTACACCGAGCTTCGTAGTTAGAACCAGGAAACACAGACAAACCACACATCACCAGGAAAGACAGCAGAAAGAAGAACAAGATGGACAGAACAAGTTTAAAATGCAATTGTCAAATATTGATATGTGATTTATCCTTATTTTAGTTTGTTTCCACTTAAACTCATGGCTGATGATAGGGTGTCATTGAACAAATGACACTGAAAGAGGAATTTCTAATTTGTTTTTCAGTGGTTTCCACAGATTGGCAAGGTGGTTTTACACTGGAGAACGATGAGTTTTCGCCCTTTCACGATGAGTTGAAATTATAATTGTTTTTATGTTGACGTGAATTATCACGTCAAAAGAGGGACTGAATTAATTAAAATTGAGATATTATTTAATATCTCATTAAGTTTAATAGCAAGCCAAGGCAGAAGCCTTACAGTTAGACAAAGCAGGCATGTATGTTTTTGCATGACAGAAGCATAGCCCCTCCTGGCCCAGACAGCAGAGTTCAGTCTTTGCATTTCTATGTGAATATTGTCATTTGACCTATCTGTATCTATTGTCTGTCTGTTTTCCTGTGTCTCAGAACAGGCATACCCCACCCAACCTTTTGTGTGGATACTTTTCCATTCATGTTAAATTAACAAAGCACAGCCAACCCACCCCCACCTAGCCTGCTAACTTCTATTGTCTTTAGTTTTTCCATCCCACAAGCCCTAGCGGCCACACCTCCAGCCAATGAATGATCACCATACCTGTGAGCTGTCATTTTGAATCTCAGAGCTATATAAGCCAGAGCGTCCCATTGTTTATCAGAATACGGTTTTGGTGGAGCATTTCTAATGCGAAGCTAACGTATTTCTCCCTTGTGGCCACATTGTAATTATTGCATTGTTTGTTTTTAAATATGTTTCTTGATTCAGCACTTCAAAGCACGGACTGGCCTCAAAGTTTGTATATGGTTAAATTATTACTATCAGTTATTAATATGAATATTAAATATATAATAAATAAATCCCAAATTGAAAATGGTTTTCATTGTGAAGGGGCCTAAAAAGAATAGAAACGTTGGTTTCATGTCTCTGGGCCATGCAGTTATTGAGCTAGTGACCAATATGTGTAGATATGAATATATATATTTTTTTTTTAATAAAATAAAAATGGAAAACAACTAAAAAGGGTGTGCGTTGTGAAGGGGCATTCGATGAGTAAAACACAATTGGTTTCATGTCTCTAGACCTAACGGATCCCTGTAATGCTGTGTGTGGAACACAGACGGGCATGGATGCAGAATAAGGTAGGAAACACTCGTAGTGTTCTTTAATGAACAGTGGTCAAACGTTAAACTAATACTGGTTTAACAAAACATAACACTCAAATGGTAAACAATGAATAGTAGAACAGTAAATAGAGACAATTGCCCACAGGCGTGGGCTCTGCTCTCTCCACTGCCTCCGGTCGTGACATCCCGAGCTATTACAAATTAAAGTTTCAGATGTTGACACACACTGTGCACTCTGCCAGATGTGCCACTTAAGGCGGAGAAAAAGCTGCGAAAATTAAAAAGTTTGCATAATGAGAGTTCATTATATGAATATTGCGGTTCATGAGACTATGGCGAAACAAATTAGACCATGGTGGGCTGCCATAGTTTAGTTAATTTAATGGGAAACACTGATGCCATTATTGTAAAGCGTTACCGATTTGTCTTACAAAGATGGCAAGCGTCATCAACAGACATTTTGCCTACACTGTAGAATACTGCGTGTTGCTTACTGTTTACATTACACCTGTTTGTCGCCGCTCTAGCTGACATTACACGTTCTGATTGGTTGAGATGAAGGCATACCGTAGTCCAATCGTGTGTAAGGAAGTTTGATTGAATTGGCACCACCTTTATTACAGATGCTTTTGAATTGAGGGGTTCCAGATCGATACTCGCGGCGAAATCAAGGATGTATCATGAGGGGCTTGACTCGCTGTGAACGCATGTCTGCTTGAATGCAAGGCCCCGCAAAAAAAAACCCAGTGCTTTAATGTCACTTTCCATTTTAATAACTGGAACCGATCTGCATATGAACAGCAGGATAGGTTAGCGGTTAGGGTGGTTGACTCTCCACAAGGTTGTGGGTTCGATCCACAACACGCCTGGCCAACCTGTAAGTATACCCTTGAGCAAGTCTAATCCCTAGGGGGCACTTTTACTGGATATCTGTTGGAGCAACCATTGCTTTCACCACCTAATTATGTTGTTAGCTAAATGTTTTAATTGACCAGTGAATTGGCCTTCCAAGCGTTCAGGAAATTGTGACTTGCCGTTTGCTATTTCTAACCCCCCTCTCCCGAAAAAAATCACAGTGAATGTACACAATATTTTCAGTATGTTTTATTGGTTTTGGCGTTTTCTTACGTCTCCGTACACTGTCAAATCACTTATCTTGACACTTCAGTGAACTCTGAGATGGCATGACCGCTTAGTATTCATTGATGAGCAGGCTGTATTCAAAGCAATGGGTTATCCAATTAAAGAGAACCTAGACAAGGTCATCTGCACCTATACATACAGAACGAAGACTGCCCCATCTCAAAGGAAAAGGTGTCAGTTTCTTTGTCAGACTTACAAAAGAGTAACATGAAACTTCAAAGTTATTTTGAAATGAGAAACCTTACTGGGAATAGTAATTTTTGTATCGTACCTTTGATGTTTCCTTTGTTTTATTTTTTCTTTAACATTGTTATGACCATATAAAGAATACCTACCAGCTCCATTCAGACTCCTGTAGAGCTGATTCTGGTTCCTGAGCAAGGATAGGGACGTTCACCTCTACATGGAAACGCAAATGCATGCTCATATTCTACTGTAAAGAAAGCAAGCAGGCTGTTTTCACACACTGTTGAGCTTTCAATAATAAAAATATAAAAATAAATCCAGTCCATTACACATCATGAATTTGTTTCAAAATATTAATCTTATAAAACGCTACATGCAGTGTTCATTTTGACACTGATATTTGGATTTAGTCTAGTCTTTTTCCAAGGTCGGACTAAGTCACATTTTAGTCGTTTAATTTGGATTTAGTCAAGTTACTGTCAAGTCAACGATATCTCTAATCATTTTAGTCCACTCATTGACCTAATTGATCTAATTTTCTCTCATTACATTTTACATAATCAACGTGTTTTCAATACACTAGTGTTATAAATAAAGAATAACTATAGGTGATCCTTGTATTACAATGAGCCACAGCTGCTCCCCTGACCGCAGGATTCTTTGCTTAGCATAGGCCTTTCTCACGTAAAGATGGCGTCTTTCCGGTGTAGACTACCGAGTGGCGTTTAGCACTAAGCAAATGGTACGTAGCGTTAATTTGTCGATTATTGCTGCATACTCTGGACAACGTTTTGTTGACAAACCATAGCCATTTGTTGTGCTCCCCCCCCCCCCAATATTATTTAACCAAAGCATCTCCTTCAAAAGACTGGTGCAAACAATTTATTCTGAGCCATTATTCCTTTTGCCCCCTAACATTCAATGTTATCTTCACTACACCTCCAGTTTGTATGGCTCCTCGTTCTTCCTAAGTGATTTGTAGCACCGTACTCGTTTAACGAAACTATGTCTACTACATTGGACACTACACAAAAATAATTGCGCTTTTCACATTTCTTTCGCAGTACAGTCAGTGACAGGAATTTGTGTCGCCTCGTCAATAAAAACTTAAATAAAATTGAGTTATTGTTTTCGTCCGTCATCTTCATTTTCTTTAGAAAGGGGTTGTTTGCCAAATATTTGTCACAATAGTTAAACTAAATTAATTCTGCCTACATGGAAGCAAAATATTACCTTCATAACATGGTCCTCTCTCTGAACAGGCCTCAAAGGAAGACTATAAGATGAAGTCTGGCGGCGTTGTTCATTTTCTGGCTAATTTAGTTCTCGGAAAAAAATAAGACATTCATCCATGAATGTCTTAAGTTGTGTCTGATTAGTGTTGACTGAAGGGTTATATTTAGTAGAAAGTCAAAACCATAATCAACAATCGTACGATTGGCTGATAACCCTGATGACCTGCATGGCGAACAAGAGGGCAAGTTATTTTCTGGATGCCGAGATGTCACTAAATTGTAAAGGGCTATAAATATAAATATGCTATGAATATAAACAATATCTTGTAGCCACACTAGACAATATGCTTGACAGAAAATATCAGGTAAATTAAATTCAGAAGCACTATAGTTATGGTCAAACACAGGCCTATATCATTATCCTTGCCCGTTTAGACCCTAGCCTAGAATCACAGTTCTGATATATTTGCCAACAAATAGCCGGACACTAACCATAAATTGGGCAGTTATTTGATACCATTCCAATATAATCGTCTTGCAATTCCTTTGGATGAGATATGACACCAAAAAAAAAAAGGGAAAAACACAGCACCATGTTTGTGTGTGTGTGCCGTCAAGAACCCAAGGTAAGTGTAGCTGCTGAATGCTGGAAAATATTGTACTTTGTTGTACCATTGTTAAAGATAAGGTGTTCAAATTGTATTGGTAAACGCAATGTAGTGGATAGGCATTTAGCCTAGAATAGGAATACAAGATTACCGTCTAATATGATGTCTCAGCTTTTTAGAAACGTCAACAGGAAAAAAAATATTTATGGGAACATGCATAGGGAAAAAGAGGCTAGGTTATGACGTGAGACACACGTTTATATTCCATGTATCGACTACCTACTGTTACTGGTATATTTTTTAGTAGTTACTACATTGTCATTTCATAAATTGTCTTGTATATTAAACATTCTTTTCTGATAATGAGAAGGTAATTTAAGCCTGTACTTTAATGTGTTACCAAAAGCATCAATCTTTGCGATAGAGACTGCCACAATAAAGCAATTAATCAAAGGCAACTCCATCCACATTGTCAGGGGAAAAAAGACAAAACAGAGATTAGAAGAAAACTGTCTTTCAGGACCTTCAGGTCTTGACAACGAAATGACAAGCAGAGAAAAACACAAACTCACTACATGGCCTGATAATCGAATGCTCAGGGAAAGAAACCAGAACCGTTCTCTCTACACCCAAATCCAATTAAAGGCGAAACAGAATGGAGGCCAGAGACACATTTCTACAGATTCAATCTACTTTGCTTTTCAGAAGCAACAAAGGATTATTTCTTCTTATGAATACAACAATTATTAAAACTATCGGCTCTCCACCTGCCACACATCCGATTGTCAGCACAATTTTCTGCACTCTGTTGAAGAGGCAGCATGAACTATGCCAGAAGAAGAGAAAAAGAAAAAAAGGTTTTCTGAATCTCACCAGCATAGCTCGAGGCCTGAGGCCAAACTACAGTCACAAGATCAGTGCTTGGTCAACAGGTCCCTAGACTGTAGGCATGGTTGATGTGTGTACACACACACACACTAACATAGACTCCCCTGGTCCGGCAAAGGCCCATGAATCCTGAAAGGTGCAGTGTTCACTCCCATCCATTACAATTACAAGCACAGCCCACAGCTCCCCGTGGCCATCTATCTCCATGGTGTCATGGCGATGGGATTTCATGTTCTACACAGCGCGCTCCTTCCACTCTGCATAGTATGCAGCCTCAACCCACTAGGGCTCCATGCTCACAAAGGAGAAGCATCAGCGCTACAAACAATCGGGAGGTTAAGCTCGAGCGTGGCTAAGCCAGTGTTTTATTTATTTATTTTAAACCACAATAGCTCATTTTCACAGATATGCCGAGTTTAAAATATACACGTCTATCTTTCCATTGTCAACATCCAAAGGACTGAGGGAGTTTGGGGTTTAGCCTAGCGTAATGTACTGTAGAAGGCTGAACCGCTGATCAGATTAGTTTGATTCGGGTGCTGTGCCTCAGTGATCACATTCAGCTAGCTGCAACAGGGAACATATTACATTACTTTAATGGGGCCATTGCAGGGTTTTCATGAATATAGGTAATGGGAGTCTTTAGAGGATTAACTACTTCATTCTCCAACTGCCCAGCAAAACACACAAATACAGTGCAGAGGCTACAGTTTTGGCATGCATACATACACTAAAGAATTTCACTGTAAAATAACAGTAAAATACTGGCAGCTGGATGCCAGTATTTTACAGCACATCTACCGTAATTTATTTAACAGTATATTACCGCATTTTGGATTACTTGTACATTACAGTAGGAGAACTGTGGGTTATGGTAATTTTACAGTATATGCCAGTGTTATAAAATATGATATTTTTGCATACATTAAAATGTGTATATATATATATATATATATACACACACACACTTTAATGTATACATCTAGGCTAGAGCTCCTTTGCAGCTTGATCTTATTGCAGGACAAAACGCAACAAATGCCCATTTATTCATAATGAAACAGCATGTCAGGCCAATACTGAGCAAGATCGTGTAATTCCAATCTGTACCAGCCAATGTCATATTGTAACAAGTGTTAAATCAGTTTTAAAGCATTACAATTTGATTGACAATTTTACAAGGGCCGTGTAATTGGTGTAACCTGAACAAGAAAAGTGATACTCGTGCAAGTCCCAATGATTTGGACTACTTAATATTTGAGAAATAAAAAAAAGGCATTGATTTGCTTCCAAATGCACCTCCATGAATAAAAAGGGAAAAATAATAGTATGAATCTGGTCCCTTCATCAATAACCATAGAACTTCTTTCAGCACTTGTTTCCTAAGCAGCGCATGTATACATTTATATTTTAAATGGCTGTTTAACTTTTAACAGGTCCAATCATAATATTGACAGTATGACACTAAAGGAAAACATAACCAGTAAAATAAGTAGACCGTGTCACAGTAAAGGATTGTACAGCTTTAACGATGTGTATAGCTTTAAAAAGGGGGAAGAGATACTTCTTCAGGACAGTTCCCATCTCAGACAATGTGCACCAGATACAGTGTTCAGCAGAAACAAGATGCTATTGGAAGAAAGTGGGAGAAACGTATTTCTCACTGATATTCTGCTGTAATGCAACGTGAAAGTCAAGAGGATCTGAGACCTGTGGAGATGGGGGGGGGGGGTTCAGTATATACAGTGCTTACCTTAAATGGGTATAGATCAGATTAATTCATAAAGAGGACAACAGTGAAAATAAAGTAGCATAACAAACTGTTTATTCTCACAAAATAAATCTATTGGGAGAACAAACCAAAAAAACAAACAGACAAGACAACTTAAAGTTATTGGTATTACTAATGCAGACAATACCTTCTATCTACATAAATACAGCACGGTACATTTCCTGCTCCATTTGCCTCAGTGCATGCATTTACATGCCTGTGTTATGTTTGCATGTGTGGGGCAGGGACTGAGACTGGAAGCAGGGACGAGCAGAATAAACTGTCTTATCAGGAGTCTGCAGGTCCAGGCTAGCTATTTTGACGGTCAAAACATACGAGGGCTAGCCATCGTGTGGGAACCTCTAAGCAACCCATAGGCCCACATGTCAATGCACGCAACAGACTTAAGCAATAATTGTAATAATCGTCTTGGTTTAACTGATCAACTTGTGAGTTTAAGTTAGTCTACTCTGTTTTAGAACAAGGCGGCTGCGTTTCATTGCCCCAGCAGAACACAATTCCATAGTGAAAGATATTATGCCTTGTGATGCAATCCCAATCAAACCAACATAAATCTTAAGAGCCTTTATATAGAGAAAAAAAGAAAAGAATCAAGACACCGTTTCCTCCTACTGGGAAGCCATCTTTCGGATGTTCATAATGAGTCTCTTGCTGTATTCCTTGTGGTCAACGGGCTTCACCTCCATCACTGTAGCCTTGATCCTGGATTCATCCTAACAAAAGGGGAAGGAAAAGGCAAGAATCCATTATTATTGTGTGCTTTCATGTCACCGCAAGTCTTTTACTGCAGCTGGACAGGTTCAGTGGCACTGCCACAGAAGAAACAGACTTTAAAGACTCCAGGAGCATCTCCTTTACATTTCAGTTGAATGTAGCTGTGGTGCATGAGACACCTAGGCTTCATTTGCTCAGTCCGCCTCTGAAATAAGTATAACCCCAAATAGAGCACAACTGCTCGTATGTCATGGAGCCACACCAGGAGACAACCTGATTATCCTCATCTAAATCACCTCCACCCTTCTCATCTACTAAATATTACAAATGAAACCATGTTCCACCACCCCGCTTGACAAGCCGGGGTTATCGCAGGTCATTTGGACTGGGCTTCTAAAATGTGCTGGCATTCAAATGACCGTTTCCTCATAGAACAAACACCTTTTAATGTCATCGCCTCCTCCGCAGCTGTCTAGACAGGAGAAGGTCACTTCTCTCAGGGTCATCATTCTCTGCATTTAGACAGACGTTACACTCACTTTGTCTCCATTAATCACCCTGATACCCATGTAGGTGAAATGTAAATCATCTTCATTTGGAGAGGGATTGTGCCCCCCCCCCACTCCATCTTCTTCATAAACAAGACCCACACACTATGGCCTGACTGAGGAAAACACCTGCAGCAGCCCTATACGATTGAGGCTGGGGGGAGGGACTTAGCTAAAAAGCTAAAGGCTCTCCTGCAGGCTAGTAGTGCGCAAGCTAAGAACTGTTGGGAGTCAGCCACAACTGAATAAGTGGATACAAAACCCCCACCACACAATATACACACACAGTCAGCGCCCCCGGAATGAGGCAGCGCCTGTGCATGCCAACAGTGCCGTTACAGCAGCAGTGCAACCACCAAGTCCCACGGGCCTGTGATTTGCATCTGGGCAGTGCAGGCAGAAAAAAAAAAATCTTCGCTTGCTCGGGGCTGGGCTCCCTCGAGCACCAGATGAGATGGAGGGGAGGGTGCTTACAGCCATACGGAGGGAGCTTATAGTTATTCAGCCGCTTTCATATGGATATTAGTTATAAAAAAATATTAAGTTTAGTGTGCGTGAATAAATCACCATGGCAGAGGCATTAAATGGGTTGAACCAATCATAACGCACCACTGATGTCACATGACAATAGCGGAACAACTGTTTACAGAACTGCAGGGGCCGCAAGAGAAACTGCAAGATAAGACTAAATAAAAAGGCCACAATATAGAAGCAACATGGAAGCAAACCTGTCAAACTTTTGGCACATATCTTCAAGTTTAAGTCTTTGCGAAAAATGGCATGCAACTTTTAGACATGCCTATTTTTAATTTCAGCTATTCTTTTTATTCAGAAGACATTTTTTGTGCTTTGAAAGAGAGGTTGGTTTTGTAGCTGGGTGTTCCTCAAATTAAGAGATTCAAGCATTTGGCCTTTTCTTTAGTGGTTTTCACAAGTTTGTCAACAGTGACTCTGCTTTTTTTGTTCCCTTTTTAAACAACTTTGCAAATATGGAAAGCTGCTATATAGTATTAGTTATCTCATTCCTATCGGATCGATATCGAATCGGAAAGTATTGAACTCAAAGCTTGTGACTCGACCTGTGCATCGGCCCTGAAACGTGACGCTTGTATTCACTACCATTGTGCATTCAAAGTGTCTTCTTATAACAGAGGGAATGGGCCATTGTTATTCATGTTAATCATAACCTGCTACAGCAGCTGCTGTACAAGTCTGTGGCTCCATTGTGCATTCACAGACACTGGCCTTATTACTTTTACTGAAACAAAACCAGGGAGGTGAGTGGGAGGAGACCACCCTGCATACGAGAGTCAATACAATGTTGAATGACTTAGAAAATAAACTAAGCTTACACCAACTAATGTCTAATTAGCAACAGCTAAAAATGGAGGGGAAAAAAAAAATAGTTAATTTCTATAGTTTGATGGAGCACAAACACCCCCACGATAAAAAAATGTAGTCAAAAATCTAACCATGATCATTGTTTCTGCCTCAAGACCGAGACAAGCAAGCTGTGGATCCGTTTGGCCAGTTTGTTGAGGGATTAAACAGCTGGTAAACTTTTGTGAGAGATCCGATGATTTAATTTAACGATTTTTTTCTCTGTGTCATTCACTATAATAAATGGATGAAAAAAGCAGCGACATCTATCCTTAACACAGCTCTCTTTTCTTCCCCCCCCCCCACCCATCTTAAGAGATGAAAGGTATACTGGAAGTTATCAGTCTTTATCCCCTGGCATCTACAAGAGCGAAAGACAGAGACGCCCAAGACTCTTGTCCCCTAACCTCCCTTTGCTCCCTGCACATGACACGCGGCGCTGCAGCCCCACAATCCAGTGGGACAGTTCATCATGCGATTAGTGTTGGTCACATTCTGCCAGAAAGGAAGGATTTATGGGAGCAGAAAGAGGAATCAGCCTGCCATTTGATATGCAAATCCACTGCACGTCTTTTTGAAACCAGGCATGAAGGGGTCAGGATTGATGCAGAGTTGCAACGAAAAGCCTCGGTTGCCTTCATCTTCAATGTGACCTCTCCTCTCCGATTTGCCCCATTGAGACTCTGAAAAACTCACCGGCCACTTCAATAGGTACACCTTGCTAGTACCGGGTTGGACCCCCCTTTGCCTTCAGAACTGCCTTAATTCTTCGTGGCATAGATTCAGCAAGGTGCTGGAAACATTCCTCAGAGATTTTGGTCCATATTGAACTTAGTGCCACACAGTTGCTGCATCACGATTTGTTGGCTGCACAGCCATGATGCTGGTGACCAATCCAACAAAGCACTTCAGGAAATCCTCTTGACCATGTCTACTTGCATTGAGTTGATTGGCCGATTAGATAAAGTATTTGCGTTAAGAAGCAGATGTAAAGCTGTACCTAATGAAGTGGCCGGTGAGTGTTAAGTTACAATATCTAGATGGGGCGGCTGAAGGGGTAAGTGAGACCAATAGAACACAACTAAATATTACAGCCCTAAGCAGCACCTCCTGATTATCAGCCAGTTACAGATTTAAGGCTTGTCGAGGGAGTCAAGAGCGGTGTGGGTACGTTTAAAAGATTAGGTTGTGTCACTTCCGCCAAGAATGAAAATCCGATGACTGTTATGACTTGCGTTCATCATTAATCATTGCGTTCATCTCTCAAGTGCTGAGACACGTTATCTGGCACATAGGCGATGGATTTTAGATGGTTTACATGAATGTCTGAAGAGAAATCAACGTGTCAACAGGAGTTTAAAGACTTCTAGAGTTTTAAGGTTAGGCAACTGGGACTACCAGATTTGCCAGTGTACAGTATTTGTATTTTAAAATGACTTGGCCAGAAAAACTGTTCTACCCTTTTCCTTATGGCGTGGAGGTATTTAATATCAGTGACTAGCATCGCAATTACTTCAGTAGGGAAACGTTTCATTACATGGCCCACCTGACTGCAGCGAAGTCTAGACTCAATTAAAAACAAACTTTAAACTATTATATACCCCACAAACAAACTCTCCACATGACAAGCCCATAATGTTTGGCCGGTACTTTGAGGCAGGAATAAACTGGGACTGAATGAGAGTTTGCAGGTGTCAGTGTCGAAGGAATATGTGCTTTGCAGGCAGCAGCCAGTGCCTCCCTGCAGAAGTGCCACAGGCACTCAGGATGCTGGGCGGAACAAGAGTCACACATTGGCCTCTATTGTTTGTGGACTGTGGATGCAGCCCCTTGGCGCAGCTCCAGACTTCCTGCTCAGGGCCCCAGTCCAATCAATTCTTTCAGCCCCCCCCCCCAAAAAAAACAAGCCTTTATCTGTGCTTCTGACAGAAAACAGTGACCGCTACTAATCTGTGTGCACCTCCTCACACAATGCCACTGAAAATGAGCGGCATTCCAAGGCAAACAGCCAGGGCTTTTTATTGAGATTGCTCTGTCAGTCAAAGTGAGAACAGCGGAAAGAAAAAAAAAATGAAAGGAAAAGCAATCAAAACACACAAAATACAAACTGCTAAATATGAATCGTGTTTACATGATGTGAATTTCTAGCTCAAATAAACAGCACAAGGGAGGATGGTTTGGCGGGATTCACACAATAAATATTAAGGACACTGGTCATTACAACATGCATTCTGATGAGAAAAATGCATGAGCCTTTTACCATTTCCAGTAGTACTTACATTGTAGGTCTCCATCTTGACTCTGTTACGGAAGACAAAGGTATTGAAGTTTGCATGTTGAAAGATCTCATCGAAGGCAGCTTCGTTCTGTGAAGGAGAAAAATCCATAGACTCACCTTCAACAAAACAAGCTGAGGACATTTGGATTCATCATGCTTTAGTTTGACGAGTTTAATGGGTTTGCCTCTAATTAAAGCAAAAGGCAAATTAAGCACTGAATAAATGATTTCCAGAATCATTTGTTCCGATAGCGTCCAGCAGAATAGACAGCACAACCAGTTAATTTAACACAGGCCCTTGTGCGGGTGCAGGAAATCCAAGGGTGTTTGTGTACGGAAACGTGTATGCACAATTAGCAGTGAAGACTCATGTCCTGTCCATTTCCTGCTGCCAGACTAATTCAAGCAGGGAAGTCTCACCGAGTCCTTGAGCTGTCCGAGGTAAGTGGCATTCTGACCCAGAATGGCCTCCGCACTCTCCTGGAAGCACGTCACCCACTGGTTGTCCCCATAATCTGCGATGTTGGCCTGTCAGAGATGAGCAAGAAAACATGAATCAAGGGGAAGGAAAGCACACATGTAAATCACTGCCTGCTTAGAACATTTGCTGATAAACCCTGAATGCTCAAGTATCCCTATAAAACGCATGTGCTTGTAAAATTAGATTATAGTGTTCCTTGGGTTAGCTTGTTAGGAAACACTGGCGTCAAAGTCATATTCACAGCTTATGTTACAGCTTTTGAACAGCAATATGCTGACTGGTGAGCGACATAAAAACAAAAGAAAAGCCGCTTACTTCAGATTGTCTGGCTGCAATTGCTCTCTTGGTGACTAAATTAGTTTTAGTATTTATTGCAGTTATTTGTTGCCCTACATTTCTGGCTGCCAAAATCCACAAAGAAAAGGAGGAATACATTATTGTTCATCCATGCCCATTCTATAACCTAAAAAAAAGTACAGTAATTGAACGACCCAATTGTAATGCAAAACAAAGTGAAGACTCAAGAACAAATGTACAGTAGGCAGTGCAGAAATGCAGGGGAGAACTTAACCTAAAATAGGAGTAACAAAAGCCACTAAATAAGCCACCCCCCAGGGGCCATCAGAACAAATGGGGCCTTGACAGGGTCTGACAGAGCAAAAGACAATCCAAACAAAGAAGGAACAATAAATTGTTGAGGAGGAAGAATATTATTCACTGCTAACACGGGCAAACACACCTTCTCATGGCTAATTTTAATCTTTAGTATGTTTTTTTATTCTCACTACTTGTTGAGTTCAGCGCCATTGCAGTTCGGTATAGCTGCACGCATAACACTCTACCCAAGCAAAAGGAGACTCCATATGGGAAGCACGTAAAGAACACACATGACTTTGTTGACCAATTCTAGAAGTGTGAATATTGGGAGGGTGGACAGTGTTTTTCGAGAAGCCATATGTGCGTTTATTAGATGATATCGTTGAAGACCCGTGACCGATTAAATGCATGGTGATTTGCTGAAAAACAGGTGGGGAATGCGAAATGAATTCTAGGATTGCGTCTGCATTTCTTGGTTGTTCAGACAGCGGAATACACACATCGATCTTTTGTCAATACTTTTTCTAGGTTTCCTATCCACAATATTAGTGGAAAATAATATTTTTTTTAATCCATCTGCTACAGAGGCTGAGAAATAAAGGATTTACTTTAAAAAGTTTTTCTAGAAAAACCATCCCGGTGTTAGAATGCGCCTTAGGTCTTAATGGGTTAAAGGTTTAGAGGGGAGGGGTCAGTGCTGAGACACTCACAGAGAGGATAAGCCGGTACTTGAAGTTGGGGAACTCCTTGTCACACTTCTCACAGCGGAACATGCCATTCTGCTGGTCCACCACCTTCTTATTGCAGTCCTGGCTGGGGCAGGCCTGGTATAAGCAGTTCTCCTTGCGCAGGTATACTATGGTGGCAATGCAGCTAAAGTAGTCCGCCTGAAAAGGACATTGAAACAACAGTTTAAAATATAACCCGACTAGTCAGTAATCCTCACTTGTGAGTTGAAGTCATTAAATCTACTTTATACTCCATTTACTACAAGAAACTCAAAACCAGCCGATATAAACATGGACAGAATGCAAAAAGGAGCTTGGTTGTGCCGTGATGCAAAGTGTCAACAAGGCTTGACATCCATCACATCACCTCTTTCTTTCTCATAAACCACAACGCACAGATTAATGTCAGTTTCTTTCTTCCTCAATTGTACAGCATGGTTCTCAACATTTTGACACATGATGGCACACCAACAGAAGAGTTTGAGCTATTAATACGCATTCATAAAAAAGGCATTATTCAAAATGTATAAAACTAGATTAAGACTAAATCTGGGCTACAAAAACGGAGTGGGTCCCTGCCTATTGACAGGCAGGGACAGGCTGTGACCTTGGAGCCACACCAACAGCTCTTTCATTCTCACCACCATTAAACTAATTGTGTTAGATTGGTAATCTGGATTAAATACAAATTGCTCATGTTTTTGGCATTCAGTGACTTTCCAGAGAAATTATTTAGATAGTGTTGCAAGGATCAGGATAAAACAATTTCTTAACCGTCTTCAGTGATACAGTATATCTAAACCAATAATGCCTAATTTACAAATCCTGAGACAAGAAAATGAAAAGCTGGACAAAGAGGAAACCGAAGTAACTCCCTCTACAGCTAAATATCTAAAATACACCCGCAGGCAAAGGTTTCATTTTAGGCTTTTGAAGAAAATAAAATGGAGGGGGGGAAATAAAAAGGAACAGTAGCGGAAAAAAAAATTCTTCTGTCGTTCACGTGCGACACGCAGACCATGTGTTGGTATGCCAAAAGAATTCAACCCTAATTAACTTCCATTTTTGGAAGTTAAACGGATAATTGATATTCTGAATCGCCTTGAATAAATAAAAAGTCCTTTAGAGAGCAGTAAATGACTGGCCAAACCAGACAGCCCGCCTGCTACAACACAATTGGCTAAAATTGTTTTTATAAATGGCTGATGCCTCGACACACACACACACGCAGCTTTTACAAAAGAGTACCAATTAATCAAGTAAACACCTCTCCAGCTAATGTCTAATTTACTATGATTGCAGGAGTAGATGGGACACCAAACTGTTTTGCCAGCTCCTGTCATAAGCCTTTGCAAACACATTGTCAAGGCAAAAAGGGGGAGGATGGCCGCTCGCTGTCGCAAAGGGCATGCATTGTGGAAATGCGAGATTATGACAAAGACTTTGACAGGGACAATTAATAGCAGCAGATTTCGGTCACGAGGGCCCGGAGAGGCTTGACCCTACGCCCCAGTGTCTTGGATGCCTCTACGGGCTGAAGACAGCTTGAGCTCAGATCCTTGGTCAGTCGCAGCAGCCCTCATGCTGAGGTGCAATACAAGCGTCCGGTGTTCAAGGTCAAAGTTGTTCTTCCATAGCAGCGAGCGCATGGCAAGATAAAGAATCATTACTTGACAGGAGGCTAACGTAACAGTCAGGACTTGGGGGAAGGAGGGGAGCAGTTGGCAATTAGGAGCAAGATTGTGGGAGAGAAATGTAAGGAAGCTGACTTGGCTACACTGAAGGCGTTCAGGTGATGAATAGCTACAGCGGCTACACTGAGCCATAAGCAGTACCAATGAGACAGACTAGTGATGACTGGTGACCCTGCAGCAGTGTGGCAAGAGCAGAGAAACATGTGGGCAGCGGAACTAAGCCAGCACCAATCACAACTTTGGGCAGAAACACACACACACGATCCAATAACCCTCTCCAAGTCCTCAGCGTCCTTTAAACCAAAATACACACTCAGACTAGGATTTGGCCTCAAATTGAGGCTTGCGAAATAATGCTGTATCTTGTATCATCTATGTACTTTTGTGCTTCCATTTGTTTTCCGAAGGATGTCTCATGTCCTCCTTGTCCGTCTTACCAAATCCCCAGCCTGACGTCACCGTTGCTTGATTGCAACTGCATTCACAGGAAAAGTGTTTCTCTTGTGTCTTCAAGCTGTCACAATCCCTTCGATTTATTTAAGATAAATCAAATGGTTCCATGTGTGTAAGATTGCGCAGGAACACATTACTTATCTGGGGACAATCATCTCATTAAACAGCACAAAGAGGCCGTTATTACAGTCCAAATCAATACAGCAGATAAATGCGACTTTGGCCTAAAAATATATAAACCTGCCTGGGAGAGGACACCCACTATGCAGGTGATTAATGAGGGGGAGGGGATCAGAAACATTTGGTGGCCGTTCTTAAAACAGAACATCCAGCATCAGCGCGGCACAGTCATTTTATACGAGTAACAGAATATTACAAAGATTCATCACCGCGTGTCGTCCGAGAGCATCCTTGGGAAGAGGCGTAAGAAGGTTACCCGGCGGGGACACTTTATATAGATCTGCAATATCGTGCGTGTAAGATAACAAATGTGGTTCGTCTGCACGCACCTTTAAAGTTATTGCTTGGCATTCAACACCACTCTTTCAGCTCGTCCTTGAACAGCTTGAAAGAATTGGACTTGAATAACAATATGCCTATGTCAGTCATTTCTTCAATGTTTCATGTGTGCATCAAGGTAAAGCTCTGTGTGTGTGCGCGTGCCTTCTCTCCGTGTCCCAGGTGCTCCGTCTTGATGTCCGTCAGGGTCTTCCAGTTGGTGTTCGCTACACCTCCACTGCCACCTCGCAATTCAGTCAGAGACTGGCCGTCCATGGCGTGACCCTCCTTGTCATACCTACGTGTACACACACACACAGCCGTGACTTTAGACTATCGAGCTGACGAATGGCAGCAAGCCACCACCCCAGACAGACAGGACAGTCACAACAAATACACAAAGCAGGGCAAAACAGCGCGCACTCTCAACGGCTACAAGAGCCGCACCGTCAAATTACCAGGTGGCATTTTCTTGTGCAAGACTGTGTGGCCATTAGCCTCTGTCAAAGCAGGGATGGCTCAGCTGAGAGCCAGACTCTGGCTGAAGCACTTGTAAAATGAATCCACGGCAGAGACCGATTAGCCTGCCGGGGTCAGGGAAATCAGAAAGCCATTTTCTCCCAACGCTCGATGTTTCAGAGGAGGAAGTAGTGATGGGAGGGTGGGAGAGGGGACAACAAGACGGGTGGAAGTGGAATAAAAGGGGAAGTGAAACAGCTTTAATAATGGTCCAAGAGATCAATATGGCAGCACCTAAAGTGTGTATATAAATACAGAGAGAGCAGGCCTAGCTCCTGCAGGCATGACTAATTGAAAATATACCAATTAACTGGTCAGGTAGCGCAAAGCTGCCAGTTTCCCCACTCCTACTGACAAACGTGAGCAATTTATTCTTCACCTATTCCCTCAAAAAGGTATACCGTCATGCAGTCAAACAGACTAATTCAAACCTTTGGGCAAAATCAAGACAGACCCATTTCTCAGTGTAACATTGTACCACCCAGGAAAAAAATCTCTCTCTCCCTCTCTCTCTCCCTCCCTCCCTCCCTCCCTCCCTCCAAAACTCACTAAAGGTTCACAAAAGTAGTAGTCGGGTTATCAAACTGAACATCCAGCAATGTTGACTTTACCCTGTACTATACTACACGCAAGTATAAAAGGTTTAGTAGATTTCAATGATTATTCAGATAGCAGTACTTGCCCAGGCTTGAGGCATATCAAAGGCTGTGTTATTGTTTGTAACCATACCTCATCACATATTGATGCATTACATGTTGCCTTGTGTTATCCTTCCATGTATTATTGAATGTAGATTTAGTGCGTGTGTCTGTCTAATAAAATTATCATTGTATTAAATATTCTCTGTTGTGCATACCAGAACAATTGTCCCCCCTCTGGTGAGACTCACCTTTCAGATTAGACTGATTAAGAATTTTGACTGATTTGACTGACTGAAAAAACACTAAAATAGTGTATTATCTTACATTTATATTCAACCATAGTTGCCATAAGCTGTAAGATGGATCCTTGTGCCTTATAGACAAGGTGGTGCCTCGAGGTTATGAATTATAAAAATTCCTAATTCGAGACTCATAACCAAAGTTTCTACAGAACAGATAATGTATGAGAATTATTTTTTTTTAACAAAAAGGCAAGTTTACTTGTATAAACCCTTCAGGAAGCCTCATCATCCATTTCAACACTTAAACGACACACCATAAACCATTTAACAGGATACCCCAGTGACAGGATTCAGTCTCCAGAAGTGCTGCAGAATTTTCTCCTTCACACAGGAGTCAGGAAACACAGGAAATAGAAATGGCAGGGCAGACAGTGGTCTTGATGAACGAGACCAAAAAAGGACAAATTGCAGTTGGCAGGAAATGTACAGCGGTGGGCTGACTGACAGGCAGATGCCAGCTCAGGGCAGCGCAGCTGGGATGAGGCTTAACCAACTGTACAAGCACGGGCACCAAGAAGGGGGGTGGGGGGTGAGACACTGTCATACACCTTCATGCGGGCGCCTTTGCAAACAGTCACGTCACATTGTGTCAACAGCCAAGCACAGAGGAAAGGAGAAAGGGAGGAAACCCTCCGTGAACAGGATTCTGTGCTCTCATCTAAGACGAATACCAGTGCAAACACAATTACCGTCAGCACCCATAAACATGTTTATACTCCTTGATTCTTTGTCGATGATGGCAAGATAACAGAAGACATTATGCAGGCTTCACAGCTGAGCCGGTTTGGAAATATTCATTCCCACGTTTGTATCTGGGAGACAATATATTTTGTCTTGTTTTATAATATCTGACAGCGATTCAGAACTAGATGGAAAATACATTCTAAGAAAGAACTGAGGATTTTCTGATAAGCTATTAAAAAAAAAAAAAAAAAAAAAAAAAAAAAATTACATTTACCATTCTTTAAATGTCCCGAAATATCCTTCAAATTGTTATTTTAAAAAGGAGATCAACATAGGTAAAGGATGTCCTAATGTTAAGACAGACAGACATTATTTCCTATTCTGAATTTATTTTTCGTATTTATAAGATTCATAGTATTTCCATTAATAACAATACTTTTAATCCCTGGCAACACTGTTTAAAGGGGTCATTGATCTCTCAAGTCTTTGCGGGATTTGACACGATGACATTCTACAGTTTACAAAAGAGTTGGTCCATTTTTCTACCGAGAGCTCAAAGAGGCAATTCCTTTCCAAGCCATTACAGAAAAACATGAATCATCATATTGAGCATTTCCACAGAAAAAAAAATAGATTCAAGGTAGTGCTATTCTGAGGTGTAATGGCATTTGCGTGGGAAAAAAAACACAACTAGTATATTATAGTGCAGGATAGGCCATGATTGAATTGTATAATTTACATTAATAAGAGTGACCTGACCAAATGCCTGGAACGGCATGACCACCAAGGTGTGAAACGGTCAGTCTGGTTTAATCTGCAATAAAATAAAAAGCCATATACAAGCACACTTCCAGCCAAGGCAGGTGTAAGGTGACACACCTTAGTGTACATACATTTTTTTTTTATAAAAACACATGGCTATGGCTAGAGGTGCTAAAATTCTTTTCACAAATGGCAGGCCAACAGTTTTGGTACGCGTTTGTCAATTATATTCCATTACGCCAAGAACTCAATTTTATTTTTTTATAAACCTAGGCAAGTTAACTAGATCAGATTTCAGTCTTCCCTCTACAACAATGGAACAAAGTGTAGCTGTTTAGGAAGAGAGGGCTGCACACTGAATAGTTGGGGGGGGGGGGGGGGGGGTTATTG
>JAODLI010029009.1:0-20110 GCA_027575585.1 Percopsis omiscomaycus | reverse complement strand
AGAGACAGAGAGAGAGAGAGAGAGAGACAGAGAGAGACAGAGAGAGAGAGAGAGAGACAGAGAGAGAGACAGAGAGAGACAGAGAGAGAGAATACATACACACAGTTTTGTCTCTTGTGGAAAGTTTCACCGTTTATACACATCTTAGTGAATCAAATATCACCAGATGATCGGATCGACCATTTACGAGATATGGAGTGTCACAAATGTAGCTTCAGTTAGGCTAAGCTGCACATTTTGGGAGGGCATGGTTTAGACATACTTCAAGATAACCCTTATTTTTACAGCACAGTCACTAAAATCAAAGCTATGTGTATGTAAAGTTTCAAGTGAATATCATGCTTGGTTAATGAGCAGAAGATTTTTAAAGCAATATTTTAAACATTAGCATAGGTCAAAAGGTATGTAACTCATGTTTTGAGAACAGTCAATGGCATTGTCATATTTTGTTATGAATATACTGTATGTACAGATACATTTCATTATCATTAAATGAATGTCATTATCTTAATGATCTCATATCATAGCATATATTCCTTAATACCCCATAGTCAGCTATGCATTCCACACGTGTTCCAAATTTAAAGCCAATCTGAGTTATGGTTCATTTTAAGTTAATTTCAGTGTACAGAAAAATCTAATTAGGCCGGCTTTATGTGTTCTATGGACCAGGGACGTCACTAGACATTTATGGTTGGAGGCTAAGGTTGGGGCCAGGATAGTCTAGCGGTCTGGGTGTTGGACTCCCAGCCAGAAGGTCGTGGGTTCGAGCCCCAGAGTCGGCTTATCTGCAAGCATCCTTGAGCAAGATGCCTGATGTAAGCCATCGCTAAGAACTCGCCACCTCTGGGTTGGGGGCGGACGCGCCAAGCAAGATGCTAAAATACAGCATCGCCAAGTGAGGTCTACTTTACTGTACCTGCCTGCCGCCGTTACATATGCAATCCATCGATGGATAACATTCCAATAACAACAGTCTTGTTACATTGGCAAAGATCCAGACGATCTGGTCCAGAAAATATTTAAATCAAAGATACACATTATTACATTAATAAACACCCATGGACAGGGATCGCAGTACCAAAACTTTTCCGTTTCAGTCCAGGAAATAAACAATCCACATTTCCGCCAGAATCTTTAATTCTGCACATCGGCGTCGCCAGGTCATTTTTCCGGGGCTGAAGCCCCGAATGTAATTTTAAATGTATGCAACACAAAGTTTAGGTGCAGTTCAACAACAACACAAATGTTTTTTGTAGGAATGTGCAATAATGTAACGTAATAAATAACCTGCCTCGCCTGCGAAGATCGCGATAATATTGCTACATTTTGTTTGAAGTTCACGAGACGTGACCTCACCCCTGCATTTACCAGCATGGGCCCTGTGCACTAAGCGCGCATACAGTATGTGCGTGTGAGGTTAGCTTTACTATATGTAGGCTACCATTAATTGTGCATTGCGCACAAGTTTGTTGACCCCTGCTCTATACTATCATCATGCAAATTTATTGCAAATTTTGTCAGGTAGATTTTGCGTTATTTTCGTTTTCTGGTAAATAGAAAATACCAAGTGTGATTGCGTTGCAGCCTTAGAAGACTGATTTTTCTTACTCTATGCCAGCAACGTGAATGCTTGACAGCAGATGAGTATTCACGAGGTCGATTGAAATGTTAGGTGCAGATGAGCAGTAATAGGTTTCAATGGTTCTGTGCGAGCATTTGCGGCAGGCATATTGGATGTTTTTGAATCGTGCTGGTCAGAATCCCAAAGTGGGGGGAAAAAAGTGATGACTTTTTTTTTTTTGAAAAAAAAAAAAAAAAAAAAGACTGGGGGGGATTATAAATATTTTAACACTAGCATTACACGGGACCAGGGCTGACGTGTCAGCGTTGGAGTGGTGTCGATATGTCAAAAGCTCTAGCAGCAGGAGCGGCACCAAAAACAGGTGGAATCGTTTATAAAAAAAATGAAAGTGTACCTGCTGACTAAGTAGGTCTTGAGGGAGCTGATGATGACAGATGAATCATTCAGTTGCTGGGAAACAATGAGCGGGTAGAGAATAGAGAGAAATAGAACAAACAAACATCAGACAGGATTTCTTTCTGACATGGCTGAGGTTAAATACCACTGCCTGCCTGGCATGTAGGTCAAAAAATACAAATAAAATAGGTTAACAATATGGTAAAATAAAATAAAAATGTCTATACTAATGTATATAAAGTATCTAAGCAATGATTTTATCTACATTAGAAACCATCTAACATGTTTAAGCCTGCTTTACTACCAGTCTAACTATGTAACTACAAGTGCGAGTTCCCTAGTAAGAAAGACATTTACAAAATAGCATAATAATAATAACTATGGCACATTATGTCCTTTGTTTACTAGTTTTACTTCTGATGGTAACAAGTCATTACATCACTCTAATGAAACACACAGATGAAACAAGTGCTTTGGTTTTAGACCAGCAGATTTATGAGGCCGGAACGAAACCAATTTTGCCGATAAACATTTTGTGTGATGAAAATGCATGTAACAGATGGAGAAAAGGCACCGGCTCCAGCACCATTACTAGCCCCACGTCGATGGAAAAAGGATAACAGAGAGCAGTGTAACCGGGCGGCTGACTAGAAGCTAGTATGTAAACATCGATAGGCTTGTCTTACCACTTCACTGTCAACCATTAAGATGGGAACTTTTCTATAAATTGACCACTTGATCTCCTGTCTCATGACGGGGTTGACCTCCACTACGTCATAGGCCAAGCCATGGTAGTCTAGGAAGGCTCGCACTTTACTGCAGAACGGACAGGTCTTGTACTGATAGAGGGTCAACTGAGGAGCTCCTTTGGAAGCCTGCTGAGATAACATCAGTCATAGATTATTCCATTTAGATAATAACATTTAACATCTTGTCACATATAGTTACAGCAGAAAAATTAAGAGATCCTAGGGCTGCACAATTATTAATTATTATTACGCTAAGTGCAATGTGCTAGTCGCAAATGATCTCAATCACTGCAATTGGACGCACTATTTGTGTCCGCGACACAAATAGTTTTAGAACACCTCTATTTTTACAGTTTTTTATGATTTGAAGCCTACTGTCATGTTATTTTCTTCTAGGGTAGTTCTGACATAGCCAGGTGGTTGTTTTGTGGAATTATCTTGCCGTAGGATGAACCCCTGACCAACTATTGGCATATATCAGAGGCTATTGCATGGTGCTGCAAAATGCTGGGATAGCAGTTTAGGTCCAGGGTGCCACTCACTCTGTGCAAGTTGCCGACTCTGGATCCAGCAAAAGAGAAAAGAGCCCCAGACCATCAAGCTTCCTCCTCCATGTTTGACAGTTGGTGTTAAACACAGAGAAACCCTACTTGACTGCGTACAAAAACCTACGTGATGAACCGAAGATTATAATTTGTGATTCATCTATCCAGACTTGCTTACTTCAACCAGAATTCAGCTGTGCTTGAAGCTCTTGTCCTATGAGCCACCCATCATGCAAGATGTTGATTCTCAGAAACCTGGTTCAGAAGCCGGTCTTCTTGTGGCTTTAGGTCTGTCCGACCTCTTTGCGTGACACCATGGCTTTCATTGCAATTTTCCTGAAAAATGCCTTTTTAAATAACTATGAAATGTACATTATTATCAGTCTTTGGTAACCTAAACTTTTTTTTTTTTAAACTTCAGACAGTTTACCGCTTACCTTTGTAGCATTTCAAGTTATTCACTAGATTTTAATTGCTTCAATTTGAATTTTAAAAAAAAAGGAAAAATGGGGGTGTTCTAAAACTCTTGACCAGTTGTGTGTGTATATATATATATTTTATCTCACACTCACACTATAAAAAGATTTTTAGTATCATTTTGGTATAATAATGCTGCCCTAAGTGGTACAAAAACAAAACACTGTAGTGTATAAAGCTAAACATGTATAGAAAGATAGAAGAATCAAGCAAGTCTATCATATGTCAGCAATGACATGTGTCATGTGGTGACTAGATTAGATTACAATGAGTTTAAACATCTGGCATTCATATTTTGTGTTTTAAATGAATTGTGGCACCATATTGTATCAACTTTCAAACTCATACATGAAAGTATTGATAAATGAGGCTCAATACAGAATGCTTCAATCACAAAACCTCAAAACAAAAGTAATTATTCAACTAACAATATAACAATAGCCTTTTACTACCTGTGGATGTATGGGAATAGGAAAAGAGAAATGAAGGATGATATTTGAGGATTACTGGAACAGCAAATGTTTTTAAATGTTTTTACGGGAGGTCAAACGGAATAAGCTTGACTAACGACACTGGACTTGCACAGACGGAGTCGGAATGATGACTGGGGTGTTGGGGGCAAAAAGGTTGAGAACCACTGGATTAGAGGGCAGTAGTTACCAAACGCGGGCCCCATTGAACCCAGGGATCCTCTGAAACGTACGATGATACAATGCTCATATTTGTTTTAAATAATCACACGAATAAGTAAAACACCCATATCTGCGAGTCTCCATCGCTTAAATTAACATCCCCCCGGGAATTGCTTAACGTGGCAGACAATTCCGAGTTCTGACAACGTTTTGGTGGGGGACACTTTTGATTACAGCACAGGTTTTGTTGTACAATCCACGTTGAGGTATTGTACTTGAAGCATCGTATTTGTAAAGACACCAGCCACATGAGGAGTAAATATAGGACGTGATTAACCTTGTTGTCCTCCTCAGCGAGGTGACGCTGGACAGAGACACGGACAGTCTGGTACAGTCCCAGTCCTCCTCCCAGCAGGACCGCGCAGCCCAGCGCCCTGCCTCCTCTACCCACGGCGGCGGAATAGAACGGGCCGGAACGGAACGACCCTCCCCCGGTTCCGAACGCCCTCCTGGTCGAGTGCACGGAGACACCCGTCAACCGGGAGGACACGTTGCCGGTTCGGTGGAATGAACTTTCCAGTACGGACCAGCCGACCTTACCAATCACCCGAGCACAGGGGGCGGCCATCTTGATTTTACATAAAACTCCCAGAATGCATCAGCGCGGCGTGTTCGTGGTTTTTAAGGCAAATTATCTGAGGGTGTTGCTTTTAATAAATGTATGTTTTTGGGTACTTTTATATTAAATATTAAACACATTACATGAGAATATGACAAAATACAACAGTTGTAAAGGATAAACATAATATCAAAATAACATATTTTGGAGGTGAAACGTTTTGTTAAAAAATAACAAATTAAAAATAGGTTACGTTTAATTTTAATTTAATTTATTTTCACTCTGTAGCTGTCTAATATATTTATTAACAACAGTCGTCCGTTAGATTAGCCACGGTGTGTTCAGGAGCATCGTTTTGAGCAAAGCTGCGCAGTGTGTTTTGGACCGTATGATCAGATCCAGACAGGCAGCAGCATCCATTTCGGCATCAGTGTTGCACTGGTAGGAACATATTACGCCGCACAGACACTGTCCACCGATTCACGCACGCACCTTATCGGGACAAGATGCGAACTGTCATTTTTATTTTCCATTCGTGAGCGGAGGACAGCGGACGAATGATGAACACAGGAGAGAATTAAGACGGACATCATCCCTGGATGCAGCTAGCTGCTAGGGGACTACGGTAGCTAGTATCTTGCAGCAGAGCCTCGTCCTCCTTCTACGTTTGGCTGGTCGATGTTTCTCATCAAATAGAAAATCGGGGCTGTTTTTTTTATAGACATGCTGAAGTCATCGAGGACGAGGCTCAACCACATTAACGTTAGCGCGAACTCACCTCCCGCATCCCGGTATCTCCTTCTAGCATCGGGGATTTGTATTAATTCGTCTAGGATGCGGATCTAAGTTGAACTGTATGGATACAGGCTGATGAAGGTCATGGTTCCGAGAGAATGATCATGCTGGAAAAACAGGTAACGTAACCCCCCACCACATAGACACACCGTTGTAGATGCTGCGAATATGGATCTAATCGTCATTGATGCACACATGGGAAGGAATCCAACTATGAATATTAATCAAGTGACTATTAACGGAGCATCCCGGCCTACCCATCAGCCGGTGTGCTTAGCAGTGACCGCTCGTGCTTTTAGCAATCTGCTATCAGTTCAGTCGAATTATGGGCAGTGATGAAGCCACCCCCCCCGTTTGATAAACCGACCACACATACATTCAACATACAGTCAATTTCCTCTATGTACAGTGAGAACATCGGGCCTTGTTTGGTGTGTGTGATCTGGCAGGTGATGGGTAACAGTATAATATGGGAGATAAGGAAGGAAAACTTTTTCACGACAAGCAGTTAGATGTGTGTTTGTGCGTGGGTGTGTGTAACTATTGATTGTGCTTGAAATCTTTGTCATAAAACTGCTGTTTTAGTAGATGGTGTAGCAAAGTATATCAGCAAGCGCCAATACTGTCCTATTTCTACTTGTGGTAGAACAGTTAAATAGTGACAGGTTGATGTCAAAAATGTTTGATATTTTTCAATTATTTTTAATCTATCTTTTATAAATTATGCATAGATTTTTTCATATGTGAATATGGTTGTTCATAGAACTAAATATAACCATCCTGTTATCTTATTTTATTATCCTATGTGAGTTGAGGTTTTAGAATGACTGAGAACCAGTAGAGAGAACCAGTAGAGTGTGGGGTGTTTCACAGGCAGATTTTAATAATTAAATCCTTTCTCTTCAACACCTAGACCACTAGACTATCCTGCCCCAGTGACGTGCAGCATAATGACTAAATGCTGCCTCACAATTTGTGGGTCTAGCAGCAGGGACTATAGCAGACCACTCCCTAGCAACCTGAGAGACCTGGCCGGTCTATTTTTATTAAACATTTCTGAGATATATTTTGGTGATATGTAATGTAATGATTTATAGATGAGCAGCAATGCCTTAAAATCATTTCTATGACCTTTTGGTTTAGGCCTGGTTTTTTACTCTCTGTTGATGGTGGGATAATCGTTTGATTGCTTGACAATCAAGAAGTAATGTCCTGTCTGATGTAAATTTTCCCTTTAAAAAAATATGCAAATTCATTGCACTTGTTGACCAAGAGCATTCGGGAGCCATCTGTGGGGAAGAATGTGTAAATTCTCTACTGTATTAAATAATGTTAAATAGTGGGCATTGTTTATATTTCTGTTGATGATGCTGGAGAAGAAGGATTGTCTTGCTTTACATATTTCACTATTATAAGCGTGAACTCTTTGTAGATGTCATATGAATATGAAGTTTGTTTTTTACACCATTTACGTTCAGGTTTCCTACACATTTTCCTACATTTCTTTTTTAAACATTTGGATAATTTCTCAATTGTGCTTTCTTTTTACCAGTGATTGTCTTCAGCTTTACAGGTATAATAGGCAATATCATCCATAATATGAACTACTATTGAATTAAAGTTATTTAGCAATTAATCAACAGAGTCTGAAACTTGCTTGTAGTCATAGGAATTGCCTGTATAAATAATGCTTTAGTACGGTAATTTATCAACCTCTTCT
This sequence comes from Percopsis omiscomaycus, assembly GCA_027575585.1. Lineage (NCBI taxonomy): Eukaryota > Metazoa > Chordata > Actinopteri > Percopsiformes > Percopsidae > Percopsis > Percopsis omiscomaycus. The sequence continues at coordinate 12,592 of JAODLI010029009.1, read as the reverse complement.
TCAAAGATATAGCTCTAGTCTGAACAGTTGGGGAGATTAACATTTAAAAAAACACACCAACCAGAAGTCAGAGCGCAACATTACACACTTGCTTATAGTACAATTTTATTCTGATTTGTATAATGAAAATAATGCAAGATGACATTTTCCAGGCATCCCATAATGGCGTTGGCGTGGTGGGGACTAGCAGAACTCTCCCACGTTTTAGGCTGGTTTTACTGTTGTTTATTTGTAGTGACCTGCTGAACAAGCGAGGTCAAGATCTTCTCTCTCTCTTTTTTGTTTCTCCATGGGAACGACCAGGACTAAATTGGCGGGCCATAGTTTTGTGCCAATTGTTGTAGTATTGAAAAGTTGTAAGCTTTCCTTGTAGTAGTACCTATTTAGAAAAAAAGAAATAGTCACAACGCCTCAGGGGCACAGACACCACCCTGTTCTATCTTTGTGTCAGGCCACAGGAAGTGTTTCTCCAGGTTGTTTTTTTGACTTCCTGTTCTTGTGTCTGTGTCCATGTTGCTTGCTGCCGCTTCTGTCCGGAGAGGAGAGACAGCTTGGCCCTGCAGTTTCCATGGCAACATCTGCTGTACAGTGTTCATCCACGGGACAGCCTGTGCATGTGAAAATAGTTCCCACAGCCTCTCTGTTGATCCACATTCGTTCTGCTAAAGGAAACACCGTCTTCCACCACCGACCGTCTTTAAGTCCTATCCGTGAACGTCACTTGCTTCTGAATAAGGACAAGACAGTCTGTGTTGTTGTTGTTGTTTACAGCTCTTACAGATTTAGAGGCATTTAAAATAACTGGGGCTAGGAAATATTGTGCATTATGCATGAGAAAGAAAGAAAAACTATTAATATTTGGGGGGCCAGCACAAGATGGGAAATAGTTTTTATTAGAAACATCCTGTAACTTCCTTCAAAGAACAACTACATGAAAAATTATTAGATTATGTTTATTGTTATTTTGTCTCTCATTATGAAAGAAAAGCATAATACATAAGAATACAAAAGATGCTTTTTGATACCAGGACGCTACAAAAGGCACTTCATTGGAAAAAAAACAACAACAAAAAAACATACACCTTCACATAGCGAGAAATTATAATGCACCTACACTTTTTGGCAAACCCTTCATTTTTCAACAGAGTGCCTTGATCTCTGTTAGCTGTACCTCGGCAGACTGTTAATAGACAAAAAGCTGTTTCCTGCTGAACTTTAATACTACAATAAAATCTGTTTTCTCTTACACATTATGCCTCTAATTTCAGTATGCCAGATTTGGCAACGTGTGTGTACCATCTGAAACGTTTTCTTCCAAATCTGGCCTACATTTATGAGAATTTAAAACAGGCACTAGCTTCCATTTTGCTGCTACAGCACTGGAGTTGCCGTAGCAACCAATAAAGCAATGCTTTATGGGATTTGCCAGCACGCCTGAAGCTCTTTGTTGTATAATTCATACAGTACACTCGCAATATTCTGCAATATGATTCTTTCTGCTGCAGCAGGGCTGGTCTGTAGACTGTAGCGAATCTGTAAATCTGTTTTTAACAGAGACGGGGAACACAAACACAGGGAGCATAATCACGCATCGTACATCATGGACCAGATTCAAACCCGCTGGGTCACAAAGCACGCAGATTATTCCATTGTCTGAATCAGTAACAGACCTGTACAAAAATGCTTGAGCATACTGGCCATTGGCATAAGATCTGAGACCAATGTGACGGCTCCAGCAGGAAGCACTGGCGATGGCTGGTTACCTGGTTACTGGTTACCTGCTGGAGTGCACCTGGGTCAGTCATGTGGGAACCTCAGAGACATTCCTGCTCTTCTATCTTTTAATAAACTCTTCCGGAGAAGGTCCGGCTTAACGGGAGAAAATCCGAACCACTCTCCTCTGGATGGGTGTGTCCATGGCAACTCGCAAACACTTTTTCATCTGGCAGACGTCCATCACCCGTTGCAGCTCCTCCTGCGAGGCTGACGAGCGCTGTGCAGGGTTTCCAGTGTTTTTAAGTGAGCGCTGCGCACCGCTTCCTTCCAGGCGTGTAGGGAGGGGCGGGCGGTAGTTAATGGCATTGACGTGTCTTGCGGCTGAGGCCCGCTCACAGCTGAATGCAAGACAGGAAGACCAAACAGCTGCAGGGACAACAGACAGTTCCTTGTGAGAGAATCCCTCTCCCTCTCTATCTCTCCCTCTCACTCTGTGGTGCTAAGAAGAGAAGGCGAGGGATAGCTGGGGGAGGGAGGGGTGCAAGAAGCAAATGTGAGAGCCTGGATGTGGGGTAGCCGGGGGCGGTGAGTAGAGAACCGGGGGGGGGGGGCTCTACTCACTGAGTTCCGTCCGAGATTTCAGTGCGAGGCAGAGCGGCCAAGCAGAGACTTCCACCTTCTGTTGTCTTGTTTTTTATGGTTCGGTTTTGTGGCCGTGGGGTGAGACTGCTGTGATCATGGAGGCTAAATCTGTATTCAGCCTGCACAAAGCCCTGGCTCAGCCTGTCAAGATGTGCATGTTTGACTTTCCTGTCACCATTCTGGAAGATCTGGTGAGGGGCACAATGCCCGGTGTGTGTGTGTGTGTGTGTGTGTGTGTGTGTCTGTCTGTCTGTCTGTCTGTCTGTCTGTCTGTCTGTCTGTCTCGAAGGTTTGTTTTTCTGTATGTGAACACGAGAGCTTACGTGCGCCTGTGAGCGCAGGTTCGTGCACGGTGTTAGCTTGCGTGTATGTGAACGAGTGCACAAAATAATTTACAGTACCGTTTTAGTGTGTGTGCACATGGCCGTCGGTGTGCAACAGCAGCAGTGCCTGGGTGTATGTGGCACCTTTACAGAGTGGTGCGTGGGAGTTGGAGCTATTTGTATGCTGTGTGTATGTATGTGTGTATGTATGTGTGTGTGTGTCTCGGGCTAGCTCCATGCCAACACTGCCAAGCAACCGTCTCCTTGTGGACCTGGGTGGGGATATTTTGACATGTCTGGTCCTGCCTGAATTAATGCTAGCGAGCTAAACATGCGCCTGTGTTGCCCAATAAACTCTGCAACTGGCTCGCTACACATTGTTATTGGGTTAGGGGTTCTATTCCTTGTGTAGAGCCAAGGCACTAACACCGCCAGGGTTAGGGGTTCTATTCCCTGTGTAGAGAAAGGTACTGGGAGTGCGAGGTGCTTTACATAAAAGAATCCACTAAAAAGTGTGTTTGTCTCTCTCACCCTCTCGCACTTCTAACTTTGTGTCTATTAGTCTAAATACTTCTCTTAGGAGCACTAGGGCTGTTTGAAAATGCTGCTGAAATTATGATCAGAATTATGAATCTTCACTAACTTTTATAAATCAAAAGTTTAGATACTACATTAGATACTACACCGAAACTATTGGCTGATAACTGTTGTAAATGAACTACAATAACTACCACTCTGTGTAGCCCCCTGGTGGGGTAATCATGTAACTGCAGTTTTAGACCAGTGATGTAATTTTTAATAACGTTTTTACGTTTCTTAGGTAAGAATCATGAGATGAATCAAATCACAGAACAAAAAAACTTTTTTAAAGATTGAGACGACGCAACCACAAAATAGCAGAATAACGACATCATCAAAGACTTCTGACTGTTTTTTTTTCTGTCTACTTCGGTGGGCTGTTCTCTTGAAACCTTGAAACCTTTTTTAAAGAGACAATTCTAGCTGTAGAAGTGGCACGAGAAAGCATTCTGAAATGCCAGGAGCTCGTAGCTAGGAGGGTTCCTGAATAGCTCTGTGGGCTGACTAATGGAGGGAATAAATCCTTTCACCTTTTAGGACCAACCCTGGTTTGTCTCCACAGACGGACAAGGCTTTAAAATATGTACAGCGCCTTCAGGACATTGTTCTGACCTGTCACGCCAAAGACTGGTGGTTTTTCAACATGTTTTTCTATACTAGATATTTTTCAGATTTACTCTCTTAAGGAAACTAAAGAAAAATTTAGATTTCTAAAAATCTTGGTATGTATGATTTGGATACAGACTGTTATGGGATATATTGTACAGACATTTATGAATTCAGTTATGACAAATCATAATATGTTCAAAAGCCTCCACCTGCGTGATGTCTTCTTTTTAAGCTTAAAGGGAAACTCCCTTGGAATATTACGCAGTGTTCTACTTTCATTTTCTCTCGAGGTATTTTGTAACACCAAACGATTCTTACTGAAAGTGTTTTTTTTTTCACATGAAAATATGTTTTTAGCAGAATAAGTTTTCAGCAGAAGTTGATGTCATCTAGTGTCATGCCAGTGCATTGTTGACACAGCTGGTTAAGCAGACGTGTTTCAAATGAGCGTTATGGTTCAATCTGTACAATCTGTGGTGAGGGGTGGGCAGTGCTGTGTAAAAGAAAGAATTATACATGCGCTTACTTCCTGTTTAGAACTCCACTTCGATAGACTTTTAAAAAAGATTCAAGTTAAAGCCATATGTAAATATGACTTTATAGTAGATTAATAAAGCAGGCAGCCTAACCTGACCTGGCCTTTTTGTTCCTCTTTTGTTCCTGTAAGCTCACAAACTCTTCATCAACCATCACAGAGATGTTTGATGAAGGAATCAAACGAGCAACACACAGGAATCAAACGAGCAACACACACAAGGCTGTTTAATTAAAGCATGTACAATACAGGCTAGTGGTGTGGGAATAATATTCATATTCATCATAAAGAATCATATAATGGAATAGTATTAGAAATACTATTCCATTTTGTATTTCTCTCTATGGTTTTACTCATTCTCTGCTCTGCACACTATTTATTTCTCTCTCCCACACACACACTGCTGACAGCTGCCGATTTGTGAGTTAAGGAGCGTAGCAGCAGAGAGCCATGGTGGTTTGGTAGAGAGCGGGAGAGAGAGAGGGTAGTGGGGTCAGATGTTTGTGGAGAAGACATCTTCAAGCTGTGACGGCAGATGTGGATCTTCTGATCCACTGGGATAACTGTTGTTGTTCTGATTGGTCCCTGAGGACATTTTCCTTGAATGAAATATTTTAATGTTTTTTTTGCCAGAACAAAATAGGAAGTTCTATTTCCATTCCATCCCAAAAGAGCATTAAAGTGTAGTGTGTAGTTATTGGCAAAAGGGGGCAGAGTGGAGTGGAGAAAAGATGGGTCTGCATGGGGAGTGTGCATGTGTGTTTTGTTCGAGAGAGAGAGAGAGAGAGAGACTTTGCCAGAGCTCTTCACATTCACTTCTTTGTCATTCACTAATATCTGATGCAATAGATATAGTGCGGTATGATGTCATTTACAGCATTTAGCAGACGCTAGTCATTATACAATTGCCTACTTGACTTTTGACAATTTTAAAAATTTTACATAGTTTCTTATGGAGTGACTCACATTTCCGCTGTATATAGTGGTGTTAATAATCGTGCCACACACTATCGTGTGTTCGATTGTAGTTCCCAAGCCCGCAATTTTACGTCACGTGAGGGGCGGATCCTCTCTTCTGCTGGGCAAAGACCGCAGAGACGGTAGGTCGCATCAAAGCCAGAACGGTCAAGCAGAAACGCTGAAACAATGAACGTGTCGTGATTAATATCAATCCATCCATGGTACATTTTCCGGGAATGCCAACCGAGACGCAGAGCGTCAAACCGGCATACCTCGATGATATGTTTGACGCGTCGTGGAGGGTTCGTAATATCTGGGATGGCGTAAGGCTGGAGGTCCACGAAGACCAAGGTCCGGTGGTCCTGCACAGTTTTACCCACCTAGACCCCGACCTTCCCCTGATTGAGGTGAGAAATAACACATTCCCGTTTATATAGTGTGTGTGTCTAGTGTGTGTGTGATCACATAGAATTGACACATGATGCGAGTCGACTGTTTACGTGTGACTTGAGTGTAGGCTACAGCATAATCAATATCCAGATATTACGATTGAATGTAAGTGCCTCCCTCCTCGACTTAATCTATAAACGTCCTACATGTACATTCAAATATTATTAGCTTCTGCGTTTAAGGTTACAGACGAAAAGTGAAAGAAGGCATATACCATTATTACTAGGAGCATAATTCCATGACATGGTTTTATATAAAGCCTGAGATCAGAGCAGGACACTCAACGTTTTAATAGAACTTCTCTCACTACTGAGGTTTGTGTCTGACTCAATCAAGTCCATCTGAATAGATATCATAAGCACATTATTAAAGCCAGGTTGTTTACCCTTTTCCATGTTATCTATTTTTCTTTCCAATCTAATCCAGTAACACAATTGCCTAATGCTTATTCTCTCTTCTCAGAGGGAAGAGGTTTATGGGATGAATATCATGCCATGATTCGAAGCTGAAAAAAAAGCTTTTAAAGCTGGAAATCTAACAAAAAAGGTTTTGCAAACCTGAAAAAAATCTCTGAAAACATTGTTTTAAATGTGTTTTCCTTCTTCACCACTGCAGCACTCCTTTTTACAGTGTTTCTCCAACACATTTTCAGAGTTTCAAATTTGTCACTGTTCTGCGTTAGTTCGTTTTCTGGGATTGAAACCTTGTAAATGGTGAAATCTGTAAATCTGAAAACTGGTGCGTATATGTTGGGGAACAAAGTTTTGAAACTTCGAAAGGGCGAATCTTTATTTTGATTGAATTTGCACTCGTATTGAAGACTATTTTCAGATCTCAGTTTTCAACACCCACTTTTCAGAGATCTGCCCACACAGTTGCGAGGTTTTGAGTCACGTAATTTCTTGCAGTATTCTCTCGCAGTTCTGATCTGAAACTCGATACCTGAAACAGACAATCCGAATATCTGAAAAAAGGGGCCGGTCGTATTTACCGGTTAGGTGGGATTGACAGACTGCTCCGCCAATGACGCACAGGACACACGTACAGCTGCACGGTTCTCTGTTTGCTGTCTGGCTGTCCCAGAGTAACATAAATATATATTGGCTATTCAACTATGTTAACTGGCTGGGAGGAAAGTGAGCAACTTTGTTAACATTAACATGTTGTATGTGTAGCCGGTCGAGTCCCACACCAGACTCTGATAGTCTAGTGGTCTAGTTGGACTCTCAGCCAGAAGGTTGTGGGTTCGAGCCCCAGAGTTGGCCTACCTGTAAGCATCCTTGAGCAAGATGCCTAACCCCTACCTGCTACATGTAATAGCACCATGTAATTGTAAGTCGCTTTAGATAAAAGCGTCTGCTAAATTACATAATTGTAATTGGATCCCCAGCATGGAAGGTGGACGCGTTAGCAAGGACACTAAAATATATTATGCTCTTGCGTCCACATCCATTCAATTCTGCAAACATACAAATGTCTGTCAGACATGGGTATTGGCAAAATGTGATGCAATGCTTATTTGTTTAATCGGTGCTGTATAATTTATAATTATTAGATACTCCGGTACAAAAACCGAGAGATTGCGAACCTCATGGGAGACATGAATGCCAAAATGTTTTCCCATGACGTTTTACCCTTTTTTCCACTCTCACCAGACTGTTTTATTTTATTTAAACTATTTTGTATTTATTTTTCCAGATAAAATGTTTACTAGTAAAATATGTTTATCAGTTGGCTTTATCTCAGCCAACTCTCTTACATCTATGTATTTGCAGTGTAAGATGTCCTTGAGTGTTTAGAAAGGCGTCCCAAAAAATAAAATGTATTATTATTATTATTATTTATTAAAATGGGCAACAACAGTTGCCACGGCGCTGATTACTTTCAAATATAGCCTGCTGTAGATAGCCTACTTAGAAACCTGCTCTAGGTCTGTCAGCAGGCTCACATGACCATCCACCACTAAATCTGGGCATTCTGTGCAGACTAGCCTAAAATAATTTTATATTTCTTGCCATAAAAGTTTCAGCTATGGAAAATGATCATTCTTAATTCATTTGATTGTGTACAAATTTTTCTTTTTTCCTGAGATGAAGCTAGCTTGCCCTACGGCTTTTTTCGGATACTCGGATTGTCTTTTTCAGGTATCGAGTTTGAGAGTTTCAGATCAGAGTTGCGAGAGAACACTGCCAGAAACCACGTGACTTGAAAACTCGCAACTGTCTGGGCAGATCTCTGAAAAGTGGGTGTTGTAAACTCAGTTCTTAAAATGCAGTCGGTAATACGACTGCAAATTAAATCAAAATAAAGATTCTCTCTTTCGAAACTTTGTTCCCCAACATATGCGCACCAGTTTTTAGATCACCATTTCCAAGGTTTCAACCCCAGAAAACGAACGATTGCACCGTGGGAACAATGACAAATTTGAAAATGTGTTGGAGAAACACTGTAAAAAAACAGTGCTGCAGTGGTGAAGAAAGAAAACACATATACAACATAATGGGTTTTTTTCAGCTTCGAATTGTGGCATGATATTCATCCCATACGGGTTTCTCTCACAATCACTGCCTTTATTTGCTCTCTACTCTTTTAAGTGACTGGTTGAGCCGCTTGGCTCGGTGCATCAGTAGTTATAAGATATGTACCATATGTAGCCCAGGGGATTGTATGGTTTTAAAATGGGAGTTTGGCCAAGATATCCAGACCAGTAATCTCTGTATTGTATGTCTGCTGCATGGGTTATGCTACGCAAACTTGTTGGTCAGAAAACAGAATTGAAGTGCTTTTATAAGGAAGAATGAATGTTGAATTGAAATTAATTAAGGCCAAAGTAATAGTATCAAAAGTGTGGCTTTGAGCAACTCGGACAAGCACTTGGGCTGTTCAAAATATACTTAACTTTCTCCTCTTGTGGACGAGTCTCAGCGGATGAGCTCACTGCATGCGCACTACCACTGTATTTTGATACCCTGCCCGACCTACTCGGCCTACTCAATCAGCCTGTCGATGTTCGCAGGTCCACATGGGCACAACATTTTGGTGGTGCAATGATGACGATATGTAAATTTGACGTAAGGGTTATGCTGCACAACATTAGTTTAATCTATGGGCTACGGCACCGTAAAATGGGGCACACACATGCTAGTAAAATTAAATCCTCGTTCATTTTGAAGAAGTGAGCTAAAAAGACGGCAGATATTGTAGCAGGTGGACAAATGTTGCGCTTGTCATTTCTGGTAAGTGCACAGCTTGCGTATCAATTTGAGACACTAGCCTGTCGAATTTCACGCTCTACGCAAGTTACATACATAGTGTACACAGTGTACTACATTGCAGTGTACTACATTGCAGTGACAGAAGTGTGCAAATTGAGATAAAGGTTGTACCAAACGCGTGGTTTTGCGCAACGTGGACGAGCATTCGGGCTCTTCAGAGTATACTTCTTTTCTCTTCTTCTTGCAGATATATATTTCTGTATGCAAGAGACTATATGCCAGAGTGCTTTGGAATTAGCAACGTTTATAACTACTGTATGTCTTCCACATGTACAAAATGTTTCCCATGCACAATATTGTATTTTTTTAACTCTATTAGGTCCATGTGTGTTTGTGTTATGGCGTGAATGTGAAAATGAACTGCTACCTCCCTTTGTAAGCTCTAGCCACTGAGAGGAAATGGGCGAGAAATCACGGCAATCACAAAAGCTCATCAGTGTGACGTAGCACTGATTTAGCTCATTATTCATCGGCGTGCCCAGTTGAGACAGCCCCGCCCAGTTGACAACCGCTCAGTGACAGGTTTTTTCGTAAACAGCAAGGATGGCTGAACGTCAACGCGCTTGTGCGCTATGCACAAATAAAACTTGTTGCCCAAGAACCCAGAGTTGAGGATTATATGGCTTCAGTTTATTTTTGGAACAATGTCACAAACACTCTAATTCGAAATGAGTTATCTATTCATCATATTTTGAAGAAAGTGACTTCATCAACTTTGGAGAGTTCAGCAGAGGCTTTGCAAAAAAGTTGCTGTTGAAGCCTGGAGCAGTACCATCGCGGCAGTTTACGACCAGTGCCCCAACCCGTAAGTAAAACGCTATTGTCAACTCAAGGAAGTGCTATAAATACAGGTTTAATGTCTATTTGTACAATGGTAGCACTCACTAGCCTAGCAAATGCACTGTACACAGTTGTATAGAAAATTGCCAACGTATCATGGTTCAGACAAGGGGAGGTCTAAATCCAACGTACTGGACTGCAGCATCAGGGAACTCCTTATGGATACGCTGGACCACACAGGACGGAATGACCACATGAACCTTCCTTCCCAAATAACCCCAGCACCAGCTGACAAAGGTTCTATATGCTAGGTGCCTGCAAAAAACCAGAGGACAATGTCTTTGTAAATATGTTAAGTTGAGTGTTATGCTGACAGTGAGTTTGAACTGTCTAATCTCTTTTTGTATAAAAATAAAAAATATATCAAAATGTTGTTCCAGCTTTGTATATGTAATATTAGCATGGTATACATTATATTATGCTTATTTACTCTGAGACTTGCGACTCAGGGGTTATGAAGAGTAAGGGGCCATAGTCTGCTCTGTATATTCATGGCATTTTGCAGAGAGTTAATGTTGAGACAAACAGTTTCCAGTCCTGGTTGGAGAGTCATGCATCTTTTGGGTGGAGTAATTTCTCCCATTCTTCTTCATTCGCCTCATTCGCGCAAGTTGAAAATGTTCAACTCGAGCGAAAAATTCACTTGACACTGTGAAAGCCTATCAGCGCTGAGACTGTCCGGACGTCACTGATGTACTGACATTCGGACAAACAGAAGAAATGTGTGTGGGCACAGCTGTGTGTGCCTCTGGATGGTATCACGTACCGAAACATGATGGCGTTTGGTATTCCGACATTTTTGGGACTTTCACAACAGCTAACAAGGCAGCAATAGTAGTTGTGTGTGATGGTTGATGACAATTTATTTAATTGGAAGCCCCTCCTCTTTCCTAAGGGCGAAATTTTGCTTCGCTTTATTCGTGCAAATTTTGCTTCGCATTCAGTGGAAACACGCCTTATAAGTAAACCATCCCCCACGTGGGGTGCGTTCTTGTGATTGGCTAAAACAAGGGAGATATCTGATTTGTTGCAGATCATTCCCTGTTAAGAAAAAGCCATTTGTGTGTCAAGCCAAGTCAGGGGAGTCTCAAAATTCACACACAAATCCAGTGAAGTTCACAGACTACAAGCAGTTTGTAAATCAAGATATATTTGTGTGTGCATCAGAAATATATTTCTGGATCTTGTCCTGTGCATTTGTAAATCTTGTGTGCATTTGTAAATTTTGTTTGCATTTCTGAATTTTGTATGCATTTGTGAATCTTCTGTGCTTTTTTAATTTTGTGTGTGCATTTGTGAATTTTGTGTGCATTTGTGAATTTTGTGTGCATTTGTGTATCCTGTGTGTGTGTGTGTGTGTGTGTGTGTGTATTTATGAATCACGTGTGTGCATGTATAAATCCTGTATGCGCATATGTGAATGTAGTGTGTGCATTTATCTCTATTGAGACTCTTTTAGCTCCATATCTCTTTAGTTTGTCATTTTGTGCGCTTCAAAGTAGGCAGCAATGCCAGTACATGTTGGTAGCCTACTTATTTCCACTTTAATTCATGTTTTGACTTGTGTGTTGTAAAAACAGTTAACAGAAAATAATATAAACATAAAAAAACATAAAATATGAATTGACCTCTCACAAAGGCAATACTGTATTAGCGAGACAGCAGCTGATTTGTACCTGCATTAGTAAATCAGGGGGTCAATGTATAATGTAATATTTTAAAACTGTAACATGGTGGTGTTAATTTTGTTTGAAGTCAAGTATTTAGCAATTAAGAAAATAAAATACTTTCATGTCTTTGCAGATTTCTAAGCACTGGTGATAGTTATTGCTTAGGTCTAAACTGTGGCACAAATAGTGAGGGGAGTATCTAGGAAGCCATCTAGGAAGTCCTGAAAGAAGACTACATGCTATGTCCAAATAAGGATCTGTGGATGAATACTGCGAGGAGATTTGAAGAGCGATGGAACTTTCCACAGTGCATAGGTGCACTGGATGGGAAGCACATTGTGATCCAGGCACCTCCCAACTCAGGATCACAATTCCACAATTATAAGGGCACCTTCTCAGTAGTCTTGCTTGCCTTGGTAGATGCAGACTACCGATTTCTGTCTGTTGACATTGGAGGTTTTGGCAGCAACAGCGACGGAGGCATCTTTGCCAACTCTCAACTTGGCAAAGCCCTCCAGGCAGGTGACCTTGATGTCCCCCCACCTGCTCTCTTACCTTCTGCACCTGAGTTGGGACCTGTGCCATATGTGGTTGTGGCTGATGAGGCCTTCCCAATGAAGCCGTACCTCCTCCGGCCTTATCCAGGGCGACACCTTCAAGAGGACATGCAAGTCTTTAATTACCGGCTCTCAAGAGCACGTCGTATAGTGGAGAACTGTTTTGGCATCCTCACGCAACGCTGGAGGGTCTACTGTCGAAGACTGCAAGTCTGCCCTGATACAGTAGACAGCATTGTGAAGGCAACATGCATGCTCTCCAACTATCTGCATTCTGCTGAGGATCAGAATCCAGACAATGTGGAGCCAGGTGAAGACGAAGGTGGAGAGAGCATCCTAGCTCCAATCAGGAACCTGCGGGGAAACAGGGCATCGGCAGAGGCCCTGAGAGGGCGGGAAACCTTCCGCAGTTACTTCAACTCACCAGCCGGACAAG
>JAODLI010028999.1:0-18690 GCA_027575585.1 Percopsis omiscomaycus | reverse complement strand
CCCCCCCCCCCCCCCCCCCCCCCCCCCCCCCCCCCCCCCCCCCCCCCCCCCCCCAAGTACTGTCAGAGTTTTAAACCAAAACATCGTTTTTGTATTTGTAACATTGGGTTTTCACAAATCAAGGAGTGTACCTGAGTTGCCTTTATGTATACCTTTAATAAGGATAAAACCTGAATCGTATTGTGGTCAGGATACATTGTGGCTAAATTAATGTTCTATAGCTAGCTAGCTCACCCAGGTAGTCGCACAGTTCTGGGTCCAGAGCCTTGAGCAGGATACTTAGCTGAAGCAGTTGCTGTTTCATGGCCTCCTGGGACTCCTCAAAGTTTTGGTGCTGCAGAAAAGAAATGAGCACCTAGTAAATCCACACTGCTTTCCCTTTCCTGTGTTGCCTCTCTTTCCGTCTTTGGTTTTGGCTTAAGCGACATACAGTGAGTACAATTACAATTTAGCAGACGCTTTTATCCAAAGCGACTTACAATTACATGGTGGCATTACATGGAGCAGGTAGGGGTTAGGCATCTTGCTCAAGGATGCTAACAGGTAGGCTAAGTCTGGGGCTCGAACCCACGACCTTCTGGCTGGGAGTCCAACACCTAGACCACTAGACTATCCTGCCCCCAATTACAAGTATTAAGCAGCAGGTAAGGGTTAGACATCTTGCTCAAGGGTGGTACAGGTAGGCCAGGAATCAAACCAGGACCTTTCAGCTGCGAGTCCACCACCACCTAACCACTAGCCTATTCTGACCCCCGTATCTTGCATGCACTTGTCCCTTTGAGTTTGCTTGTCATGACTGTATACTGTAGAAATCTTGCATAAAAATATAAAATATAAAAAATAATATAATATATAAAATATAAAATAGAATATAACATAAATCAGCCAGTAGTTATGTTGTTCCTACTAACCACCAGCTCCATGAAGCCAGTCAGACACCAGAAAGACTCCACCTCATTCTGAGTGACAAACAGGATTGGTGCCAGAAGGTCACTCATCCCTTGGACATAACCTGGATACAAAGATAAGAAAGGGTCAAAGGAGGAAAAAGCATGTTAACTAAAGGTGTTGTCTAATAGAAACTGGCTGGGTGGTCACTGATGTTTGGGAGAATTTCATAGGGCGCTTTAATGTGGACAAAATGATAGGTGGCATGTAGAATTCATAACTACGTACCAAGATCAAAGTTGAACATGCAGTAGGTCATCAGTACATCATGGAGCAGAGTTAGTCCTGGGTTGTCATTTCCAGAGAAGAACGTGTTTTGTCGGTCAGTTCTGTTGACGTCCCTCTCTGTCACAACAAACCGGAGTAAGGCAAAAGTAAACATCCAGTTGACAATATGCACAGGCCCATCGGCAGTAAGAATTAGCCTTTGTGCATTTATTTATTTATTTTATAGGGCTTATTATTGGAATAAGCTATATAAAATATATATTTATTATATATACAGTATATTATATAGCTTATTCCAAGTGCTCTTGCATATCAGCTTTCCAAAATGTGAAATGTGTCTGACGGACAGCAAAGCTGACCTATCAGACTTCGGTATCCCCTGAGGAGGGAGTTTCTCATCTCCTGCTCTTCACTGACTGACTTCCACTGTACTTTCATTCTGAAGTATTCGTCACTGAGGAGACAGAAATGTGTGGCATTGGTGAACTGCCTTAACGCATGAAATAATCTAATTTACTCTGGGTTTCCGAAAGAATAAATTGATCGAAGGAAAAAAAATACAAACAACTTACGTTTTAACTCTCAAAATGTCTTCCCTTTCTTTGGCAGTGCTGTTCCATGGATAAAAGCCCAGGAGAAACTTCCACACCTCTTTTCTCAGATTTGGCACAATACCCTGAATGTGGTATCCATAGTATTAAGACATGAACACACTCGCACGTAAATGTATAAAACATTTTTCAATAGTCATGTGTGTTGATGATCATGGTAAAAAAACTAAAAAACTTTACAAGAAATGTGTAAAAATATATGTGGACTTTTTGGTCATTTCAACGCTGATGATGTCACAGTGCAAAGCATTGTGGGGCGGTTTCAGCGGGCGCACCCTTGAAATTGTCAGTTTTCTAGTACAGATGGTGATATCATTTGCATCTTTTTTGCATAACTTGTATAGTATAGTATATAGTATAGTGAATATGGTCACAACAAAGGTGTATTTCAGGTGAGGGAAGTGATATACGGTTAACAGTCCCACCCCTCGGAACACAAGCTCTTTGATTTTCTCTGGGTTCTGGACACGCCCCTCAACATCCAGAAAATCCTCCCACTTATCTAGAGGTTTTCCCCTGGTTACATCTGGTCTAGGGCCGAGCTCTGCCCCCTGAAAAAGACAGATAGACAAGACAGACAGTCATACACAGCTTTGTACAGGAACATTTATGTCATCAATTCTTGTATAGTTTTACTTACACAAGTGATAAGTTCAAAGCCAGGCTCTTCATCTACCGAGGGATGCATATTTGGGTCCAGGGGATTACGAGGGTGGAGGGGCGAGTTTGGAGGCCGAAGGGCCCCTCGAAAGAAATTGGTGACTTTGGAGAATCCGCCAAAGGTAGTGGCGTAGGGGTCTTGGATGAATCTCTATATATGTGAACAAAGAGAAAATAACAAATATGACTCGCCCTCTGCCATTGCCACATTACTTCTGTCTAAAATCCTTTACACAGTTGTGTAAAGGATTAGGACAGGTCACCAGACACAGGTCACAAGGTTTGTGTATCAGGTAAGTTCTCTCACAGAGACAAGATCTGAGCCTTCGTCGTCGAGGAGTTGCAGCTCATCCACAGACTGAGACAGAGCACCTGAGTCATGAGGATAGGCAAGGAAGAGACGTCCATCAACTGGTGACCTGGAGGTAACAGAAAACACAGATAAATTACCAAAAAGCTGCTTTGCCAACATATTTAATCAAAATAAAATCCCATTGTGGCCTCTGGTGGCCACAAGGAGGATTGTTCACAATAACGACCAAGTTTGGAAGATGCAAAAAACATTAACACCAATATGTGAGCAGTTATAAATTCGTGCGAGAATAAATATCTGAACCTATTTTCCTGACTTTTGACTTTGTAGCATATTTATACACAATAAAGGTGGATTTTAAAATGAAATGTATTAAAAAGCAATTAGGAAATAATTTATATCCCTGAATAAGGTTCACAAAGATATTAGCTTTACGCAGACCCTGTTTACAGAGTACAAACCTTTCAAAAGTGGACCTGACCTACAAAGTACTCACTAAAGCTCACTGAACCACTCGCCGTAGCAAATTGTGTGAGCTAAGGGCAGTTACCAAAGAGCTAATGTTAGCTAAATAACTCCAGAGGGTACCGGACTGGAAAAATATTTTTATTAACAAACATCTGGTTTATCACCACTGGGAGTAAGGTATGTGTCATGGGTATATGGTCATATGTGCATTAGTGACTTAGGGATTGTTCCAGTATTTATGGCCTAGGGTCACGTTGTTTACTTGCTAATCAAAAAATACATACTCCAACTGTACTTTGTACTTGTATTTAGGTAACCCCCCCCACCCCCCCCCAAGCTATCATGGGACGTGTCAGCAGGAACCTAAAATGGTTATAACGTGAACGGTGATTTATATACTGTACATATGACAACATGTGTCCCCAACAGAACCTACAGACCTACCACTGTAGAATACACATTGCTATCTTGTCTGACTCTACTCACTGGTTCAGAATGATATAGCGCTGCATGGCCCTTAGCAGTTCCCTGGTTCCTCCTCTATGGAAGTGAAGAGGGGGCAAGGGGTGGCCCCCTCTGCTGGTAAACACTAGGAAGTTTCGTCCCAGTGAGAATCGGGCCTTCCGAAGGGAGTATAGCTCCGAGAGGGGCAGGGAAAAGGACCACTGGCCTGGTAATAAACACACAAAAAAAACACATAGGCCTTACTAGCATGATAACTGCTGGTTTACTACAGCAAGCACACACTGTAACCATAAACCTCCAAATCTGACCTGTGGTATTTTAAAATCTTACATATTTCACCTTATAAAACGTACATATTTAATGTCCATTACATTCACAGTCAATGTGCCAGAATGTACCTGTACCTGTCTCTTTATTTGGGACAGGTTCTCGATTTTTTTTCACTGTGCTGATGACCGCCCAGTCTGGTTCATACCCAGGGTCAAAGTTCGTATCCTCCTCGCCACCTTCGCCATCCTGAGAGGTAAAAAGCAGGTAGATGGGATTATACTTATGTGAGATTTACAAGTATTTACCATAATACCATACAAGTATCTCTGCCTGTGCTGTACAGTATACATAAGTTTTTCTGCACAACCTATATGTGGATTAAAATATGCTGTAGTAGATTGAAACACTATGATATTTAAACCGTTTGTACTGACTTTCACTCATGTTCAAGTCTTGGCTTTTATATAAACGTATTCTATCTCCATAATTGCCCACTTTTACTTTACTGTACTATACTGAATGCTGCAACAATGTAAATTCCTACAAGACTAAACAGAGTCTATTTTATTTTAAATTTCACCCAACCTTTTTTGTGTAAAATACAGAAGGGGCATTTCGACCCGCATCTTCTAGTGGGCTCCACTCCAAAGCTGGTTCCCCACCCTAAAAACAGAACAGAACAAAGCAAACCCAAAAAGTCAACTTTTTTATGCCGTTTCTAATTCAGGAGGCCTGGTCCACATAGATTACTTTACCCGCTCCACAATGCGGATGAACCCAGGGATCGTGGTCTCCTGGTTGCTCCTCTTGGCATTAGTGTGTAGGTATACCCCCTCCTTCTCAAAGATCAGCTGAAAAGATGGTAAACACGAAAGCACTGTACTATTTCTTATAGATTAGATTAGATCAATTTTACTGTCATTAATTTTTATACAATTCTGTGCATACAACTGAACGAAATGTTGTTTAAATTTTTGACAGACCAATGTGCAGCAGGAAACAACACAAAGACAGAGGAGACATAAGTACATAAAGTGCACATATACCTTATAATATGAAGTGATCTGTATAAAGATTAAACTGTGTACTAATAACCATTCCCCCTTCACCTTTCAATAGATTTGGTGCTGAATTTATTAATATTTAATATAAGGGGCGGGGACAGTCTCTGGTATGTGTAATGACCTACACAGTAAATAATCTGTAATTAGTCACATGAAAGCCACATGGCCACATGGTCGTTTAGTGACAGAAAAACACATCTAGAATGAGCTACTAGCCTAAATTAGTTACTAGGACAAAATACCAACGCCAAGATTTAGTGGATGAGGAGAGGACAACCCTTCACGTGATAGTATAGTTTGGATCTTACAGATTCTGATTAATGCCATGTAACGTTACAGTCTATGGTTTACCCAAAACAACTGTTTGTACAATACACTATTAACTAAGCAGCATCTAAAGCGGTTTGATGGCGGTACATGGTCAGTCCAATTCAGGAATCTTTTATTATCTGGTCAGAACGTAATGTTGGCATTCTGCTTGACTGGTTCGTACTTCGACTTGAGGCAACAACATAACATTATAATTTACCTTTGAGATTAGGAGCAAGGAAGATTTAAATACATAAATTACATTAATCAAATATCTTGTGGTTTCCTACCTTGGGATCCATTCTTTAATCGTTACTGTATGTCTGATTGTTCCAAAACAAAAGTTACGTCATTCTTCCTCCTTTAACTAAGCACCGCCCACCATAATCACGTGTATGAACAATGAGCCAATCAAAGTTACGGTGTAATAGATCATATAAATCGTATCTTTACGTAAATTATGATTACGCTTTCACATTCCTAATCGTTTAATAGATTATTATGTCAAGTACAAAACATAACTTGTGAACCTTATATCCCCTTTCAGTATTCAGATCCCCTACTATGGCTAAAATTGCTATACATATAAATGGTTACAAAGTATGCATTATAATTATTTTATGGAGGAGGTATAGAGAAAAAAATGCAGTGCACCACCGGTTACCCCTTCTTCCAGCGAATCGAACGGACATTCAGTAATCCACGTGCGCGAGACAAACGAGCGCGCGCTCGCGCGCCGTGCTCAGTTACGTGTACAACGTGCGTCCCTTCTGAACGTCTGTAAACAGGCAGCGTCGGAGTCTAAGGGGAGAGATATTCTGGAGAAAGCAGACAAAGAAGGCCAAAAGAAACGACGTTTAAGACAAATCTGCATGTGACGACGTAGAAGCAAGAAACTGAATGCGTAAGTAAGCTTTGACCATTTTAGGTCTAATCTCTATTTAGGTGTCTAGGTTCATGAAAAGCATAAAAATGGAGGTGAATTGTGGTCAAGACGAGAGTGCACAGATCTGATCCAACCAGCCTGCAACATTGAGCAAACAAGATTTAGAAAGAAAGAAAAAAACAGCGACCATGCAGAAAAGTCGGCAGCATGCAATTTTAAACTAGGTCTTTCCGACAGAGCAATTAGTTAAGTTGACACTGATAACCAAAGAAGGTAATCGGACAGCGTCAACTGGTGGCGTTGCTTGACACCAGCAGTTGTTATTGCTAGCAGCTAACTAATGCAGTGTAGCGAGGTGGACTGCGACAGTGACAGGCTTTGTCATAAACGACAACCCAGTTTTTCTAGGTCCCTTACCATGTGCACACACACTACAGACCAAGAAATATTACATTCCGCTCTGATTGATGAACGCATTGGAGAGCATCTGAAATATTCTTTGTTGGAAATTCCTGGCATTTTAGCAGTTTTATAAACCCAACATTGTTTTTAGGTATCATCACCAGCAACATCGACCTCCATCTCTCCCCTTGCTCTCACAACCCATAATACCATATCTTACAATCACTTTGTGCCTCTTTACTTGCTACATACGTTTTTCCACATCTCGAGCACAAAAATAGGTTCAAACCAGCAAGACAGAACATAACTGCCACACAGATTCACACCCATTGTGAAAAGATACAATTACAGCATAGCAAAGAGATACAAAGTCAGTTGTTAAGACTATCTAAACAATTGGCACCCCAAAACCCAAAGTACATGTGTTGCCTCTAAACACTGAACCATAGAGGCATTAATTAACAGTATTACATTCCTTCCAAAATTTACCATCACAGTAAAAGTTATTCAGTAGAGTCATTGGCAGTCGCTAGCACCGCTATGGCCTCCATTACCAAGTCATCTGACATTGAGATCCCAGACAACCACAAAGACATCTGGCTGGCGCTGCTTGCTGCTGCGGAAACCTACTGCCAAAAAACTGGATTCGACCTGGCCATACTCACAGCCTCCAAGAAGTTTCATCCATCGGCGACAGAGGGAGAGGGTGTGAAGAGGAGGGAGAGCGGCAGTGCCTTTCCCAGGCCGTGTGATTTCTCCTACCTTGTGTGGGGTCAAGGCACACTGGCAGAGTCGGCACGCCGCTATATGGATGATATTGCGGTGCTCCATTCTACAACCATGCTAACGGCCCAAAGGCATATGCGCCAGACGGGGGGAGCTGGAGGAACCAGGCTGGCGCATGACATGCCCTCTGACACTGGACCCAGGGTGGGTAGTAGCATTCTTGTCAAAAGAGTTTATTTGGGAAGCGGTGTATTTAATTTTTTTTCCCCCTACCGGTATTCCAAGTGTATATGTTATCCAAACCTGAACTTAGGGTTTAGTATGCCTAACGTTAGCCTATATGTTATCTAAACCTTAACAAGATAAGCAGTTTAATGCCTAAGCGTAACCTCAACTTAACCATGTAGAACCATGTACTGTACATTTAGGACATTACCAAAATGTTGTTGTTTTTCTCCTCTTCCATAGGGGATTAAAGGCGATGGCAGGGCAGGCACAGTCAGTCCCAACACCCACCAATATTCGCAGAGCTATCCGTCAATATACAACCCGGGTGGCGTCATTAGCCAGGCTGCCGGGCAGAACGGCAACGGGGAGCGGGAACGGGAACAGGAGAGGAGCGGGCTTGAGCAGGTCGAGAGAGAGAGGGAGAGGCCTACGATCGAGGACTTGGAGGAAGAGTGTGAAGAGGAGGAGGAGGAGGAGGATATTGACGAAAGACGGCGCAATCTGAACGAAAGTGCAGGTTAGGAGGGCTCGGAATGCGGCCCTGAACTCTCTGTTCTGTTTCAGTCCGTGTGTGAGTACGATGTGTATTGTTTACTTGCCTCCCTGTGCTAGGTGTGTTCTCTATGGACGAGGACTCTCTGTCCCGCGATTGTGAGCCATTCTTTGAGTCCGATGGCGAGGAGGAAAGCACGGATGGTATGTGTGTGTGCATGTGCGTGTGTATGTATGTGTGTGTGTGTGTGATGTTGCATTGCCCAAATATGGAATTCCGGATCAAACGTGATTGCCCAGTGGAGAAAATCAATGAGGTTTTCATATAAATCGCTCTCTGTCTTCCTTCAACGTAGGCTTTTCAAATTAGGAGGATTTTATCTACGCATGTTGGTCTCTCTAACGGCAGCGGTTGTTGACTTCTGTAACCATTTTAATGGCGAAAAAACACAAGCCAAACAATTTGAATGATTCATTTTGTCACACGCTGTTGGCCCGTGCCAGCTTATGGAACAGCAGTTTTTGTGAATGTATAATTGCTCGCATATCTTAGATATGATAAAATAGCGTTTCATCTGGAAGTCCATATATGGTCATAGTGACATAGAAACCTACAAGGTCTATTGCCAAATTAACCAGACATTTGCTGTACTATGTAACTATGGGTATATACAGTATATAGAATATATATACACAATTACAATTAAGTCATACAATTAAGGCTTTTATCCAAAGCGACTTACATGCTGCTATTACATGGAGCAGATAGGGGTTAGGTATGTTGCTCAAGGCAGGTATTCTGGGGCTCGAGCCCACGGCCTTCTGGCTGGGAGTCTAACACCTAGACCACTAGACTGCCCAACACAAACTGTAGATAGGTAGAATACAATAGAATACACTCAATGTGATATGCACGTCTACTGTTGGCACGATGTGATTGATATCGGTGTGCACGAATATCTTTTCCTCCCAGGCTCCCTGAGTGAGGATGCCCCGCCCCCCTCACGGGGCATGGCCATGGGCCACTCATCGCGACACTCCCACCCAATGGCCCTGGCCCGCTCCCTGCCGGTGTCTGTGCCTGTGTGGGGTTACCGTGGAAACAGAGCGACTCAAGGAGACAGCGGTAGCGGAGAGCGGGTCAGTGGGCGTACTGTGCAACAGTTAGCGTAGAGTAGTACACCAGCAAATCTAGAGCAAGACATCAAGCCACAGTACAATGCAGGTTTTCTTTCCATGTTTATTGGTTGTTTTGTTTTTTACCAAACAAGGCGATAAGTAGTAAGAATAGTAGTAGTGGGTTGTGAACTCTCTGATTGAATATTATTTTTCACATTTGAATGTCTAATTTCAAAAATTTTATTATTCGTAGAATATTCATTGACATTCCAAATGTTTACTCGTGTGAGATGGTGAACTAAAGTTATTCTGTAGGTATAGAATGAGCTATTCTTTGACGGTCTAAATGTTTACCACTAGGCTTAGTGTTGGGCCGTAGGTGTCGGTATACATAGTCAAAGAACTGTATGACCTGTTTTAGATTGCAAGAAAGAACCTGTGCTCACAAACAATCAATTTTGTTTGTATATATTCTCATGGTTCTTTTTGAAAGCTATGGGGGGACTCTACAAGAGCAACAACCGTTTTAATGGGCATGGTTCCTTAGTGCAAGTTGGTTGAGTTTGTGGTTTAGAGTCCCACGCTGAGAAGTGGGACTCCCAATGCTGCACATGACTTCTTCTAATGGCAGCGCAACAACAACTTCTCAACCATATCTCCGTGTCCCTGTAGGTGGGCTGTGCTGACCTGGAACATATCGCTGCTAGCATGAAGGCCCTGCTTGCCCCAGGGGCCACCGACGGCACGGAGATGTTCGGAGCTCTACCACGCCCTCGGCTCAACACGGGGGACTTCTCTCTTAAACACTGACAGACGGATATAGAGAGAAAAAGAGGGAGAGAAAGCTTGAGGGTAAAGGAATGAGATTGTAATGGCTATGTATGTGTAATGAAAGGACAAGACCTCGACAGGCTAGCTATCACACACGCGAAGGGCACGACACCAAGTAGTAATACCTCCATTTAGAAATCGCTAACCCAAATACAAGCATATGCTTTGAGGAACAACTGACAAAAAGCTAAGCTGTTATGAACACTAATCAGTCACAGCACTACACATATAACCCATGTAGACTCTGTACAGTAAACACTGCATTAAGATTGGACCTCAAGATGTGTTCTTGGTGAGCCGCTGCACTAACCAACACGGACACTAAAACAATGCATATGGTAAGCCTACATGACACAGCCAGTTGATTTGTATCTTGCCAGGGAAAGCCCCTAAAGGTATGGACAATTGAGTTATGATTGGCTCAACTTGAAGTTTGTAGCTTTTCAAAATGGTGGTAGGTAGGAGGACGTGAGCGTATGGATTTAGCGGTACACACAGATGAAGCTAGCTTATCTGATTGCATATCACTCTGGCAAAAGGTATCGCCCCTCTGCGTTTACATCCTTCAATCTAGCATTTACATTTCAAAATGTGATTGTAGGACCCCCATGCCTCCTCAGAACATGCCTGTTTGTAATTTTACTTTTGCCAATGAATGACTGATAGAATGTCTGTACTCTGTCTGAGGTGGGGGACAGTATGATTAAATGCTCCAATTATCCTGTTGACTGATTGAATGAGAAACCGACTGGAGTGAGAATGAGACGGTTTGGTTTGACTGGAAATGTGTTCATCTGCAGTGTTTCATAATGCAGATATGTTTAAGAACTTTTATGTTTAGAATAAAGGAGCAACACAATATATTGTGATGATTTATCTCAACACTACAACCCATGGAAGTCGCACTTTTGTCAAGGCCCTCTAGAGGGCTCTATGACTGCAGTAGAATTACCCAACTGAACAATCTGACGTCACTTGTTTATTCTCCCTGACACAGGTATACGCAATCACTAAAGGATGCTTGTAACTTGTAAATATGAATATACTAATATATATATATACCATTTATACTTGCTAGTGTTAATATAGTAATTTATGAATTAATATTTATCAATGCTAATTGTAAATATTTTATTATAAAGGAATATTTTTTAACTAGTTGTACACACTTCATACACATACCGGAGAGGCACTGATAAAATCAACAGTACATTGCATCTAAACACCTAAAAATACCTAGAGTGTATTATAGACTGTTTTAACATCCATGAACATCCCCCTTTTCACCATTAGGTGGTACCACTTGTACCGTACATGACCAACCATAACCACTAGCTTGGAGTGATCCGGACCCTGTCTGAGCCCATGGCTATAACTGGTGCCCTATGGTGTGTTAGCTCAGCTGTTTGTTCGAGCTGTACCAGCAGCCCTGCTGACTGTATACTGTCTGTGAGTGATGGAAAATGTGGCTGTAGTTCTTTCCCACACTTCACCTTGGTAGCCCCAAGCAGGGGTTGGCTTAGAGCTATGTGTGTGTGTGAATTTTGAAACAATAGTGGTTTTAAATTCAAAGGTCTTCACAGTTGATACAATTACAAGTTTAATCAGCTTTACAGTTGCTACAAATATCTCCTGAATTGCATGCATGCAGATCTCTTTTCTATTAGCTCCTAGGTTTATAAATTGCATTTATTTGCCCCACTTGCCCCACCAGCACTCATTTTAAAATAACTGATATGAAACAGATTTCCTTCTATTAACCTTATCCTTATAAAGAGGAAACACACAAACGCACTTTATGTTCAGCTCTACTCTGAATAAAATCTTTACAATAAAATATGAAGCCCAAGCACGAAATAAAAATGATCATAAACACAGGACCGAGTCAATGCTTTACTCAGTTGTTGATTCACTACATTCACATTAACACAAATACAAAATAGGCTCTAAAGTAAAACAAGTGTTTACAGAAAGCCTGCGTGTAATGCATTAAAGGCAACCCCTATAGATGATGCAAAGAAACTGAAAGAAACTTTCAATGTGTATTGCAACTAGGTTAGGCTAATATTAATAGAACTTGTGATGTAAAGATCCAGTGCTTCAATTCTGCCTCATAACGCCGAGATACTTGTTCCCCAGACATCCCTTCTCAGCTCTTTACCTTTTCCCCCATATCTTTACTGGTCTTTTTGCCGGAGCTGGCAGAATGAATTTGTACCAACCCAGAGCCCAGGGACAACCTTGTCTTCAAATTTGGTTTTGAACTTGTGAATCTGCCGCACCTCCTTGTTGTCCCCCTCTCCCTCCACCTGGAGGAACTTGATGAGGCCGGCGGGCTGGTCAACGTACACGCCCATAGTGGGCAACAGAGGGAGCCGGACCTCCACGTTCTCTCCGTTGTGCCATACGTGGTAGGAGGAGCCGGCCCAACCAGCACCCCAGGAACTGGCGTTCTCTCCGAGACCGCAGGGTCCATCCTGGTCCTTCCGACTGGCGCTCTCGTAGACCACCCCGATCACCACCCAGCCACTGAAGTCCACCTCCCAGTAGCCCCGTGAGCCTAACAGTCCTTTGTTACAAAGCACCTGCACACAGGACAGGACAGGAGAGGAGTCATGTGATGTCATGCCAACCGATCACTGCACAAGGTGATTCGTTTAGTCAAAGTGAAGATTGTATTTACCAAAGCCAATGTTATAAGTTCTTATTTTGCAATTTTCCCATCTGAACGGGGTTCATTCTAAGCCTAAGTTAACTAGCTGTAACGTTCCGTTTTTTCACCTTAAAAACTAAAATAAAGCACATGCCATACCAGCATTTTCAAATAGTCATTGAAATGACCTGTTTAAGTAAATTTAAACCTGCACTGTCTTGGGCTTCAGTGACACATATTTACCTTGTAGTAGATACTTCACTGTTAGACAGCCAGGGCACCCGTTTGTGCAGCTGGCCCAAAGACTTATAAATAGATAGACATAGAAAACAATGGCAGCTCATACTTCCCATTGGCTTTGCCCACCGGCGCAGCGAGGCACGAGAATCGAGGATTAGGGGCTGCGCTATCTTGAAAATAATTTCTACTGGCACATGCAGAGTACAACCAGAAGTGCATGATTTAATGGCATGTGTTCAGTTTTTCTCTGTGACCGTGGCGTCACTGGTCCCTAATGCATTTGCTGCTGACAGACATGATACGCTCAGGAAAGTCCATCGAACTATAGGCATTGCAGATCTAATATGAATTAAAGATTCTTCAACTGCATTGCCAATTTCTCGCCCGTGTCCAATTGTCTGCAGCCAGACCAACCTGCGGTGAGTGCTCGTATCTCTCAGGCCTGTTGGGATATGGACACACTGCATCTGATGTACGGGCCACCTTGGCTCCGCTCTCAGATATCCACAGAAGCTTCTGTGCCGTTTTGTCATCCAGAGAGAGGGGTAACCAATCTGACAACACAGCAGGGAAACCGGGGATTTCAAGAAAAAGGTGTTCGTGGCTTTGTAAAAATGGTTCAACATAAACTAGATAAAATAAATTCGGAATGGAACTGTGCAAAGTTGAGAGGAAGACAAGTGGAAAATCCAGACTTACATTTCATGAAGTCTGCTCTTGTTGTTGGCTCAGGAATATTTGGTTCGTACGGTGGCAACTTCTCTGAGATGGCAGAAAGGAACACAACATTGATTATTACATGAACCTTCATTGTACACACATTGTAGGCCTACATGGCACCACCCATCTTGTAGTTTATTGGAGACAAATACCTTTGGGGATAAAGACCTGCATTAACACATAAAAATGCTCTTTACCTTCTGTAGCCTCTTTGTTTTTTCTTCCTAAGGAAAATAAGCAAAGCAAATGTTGATGTTATGAACGTTATTGTGTTACGATTGACAATGGCAGAAAGAGATTTGAAGAGAGTGAAAAAATTACATGATTTTAAGCAAGCATGCAGGTTCATCCTTTAAATTAAATTATGTTTCATATATTAAGCTAATTTAATTGGATAACTTTACTACTTTTCACCTCGTGGTGAAAACACTACAAGAAAGACCTTCGGAGCGACTGCAGCCTCAACTTAAATGTCTACCTCATTCTTCACTGCTGCTCACATGCTGTGCCCCGTCTTTCCTAAGAACCGATTCGTGGTTTCCCCAGTCCAGTTAAGGTTTGGATGCAGCACAGAATAAAAAGGCGTGAACTTTCATTCATTATGGAACCCACACAACAGTTAATGACAGCAGGGGGGCCTGCTCAAATCTGAATATACTTCCCACCTGAAGCCGTTAGCGTGAAGTTCTAACGGCACATTTCTCATCCGGGGTGATGGAGAACGGGGGTTTGCTTTTCTTGCTATGCTTATTTTCCCCCCAAATATTTAATCTAGGCTACTGAGGGAGGTACAAGAACTGAACCGTGCAAGAAAATAATTTGGTTTTGGGCCTCGCTTGTTCAAGAGACACCCGGCACTCAGTGACACAGACTAATTGCTTTTTGGTGGATGACAGCTGCTCATTGGCTATCACGTCCCGAAGCTTGGGAACGCTGTGGAAGCTAGTCGGACTGGGCACCTGTCTAAGCCTGGGCTTGCGTAACCAAAGTCGCAGAGGAAGCCAAAATCATTGCGAACAGAAGAAAAACATGGCCAAAAAATGTATTAAAACATCTACAAGACATCTGATGGAAGTAGAACACTCCAACGAAGCAGTGCCTTTCTTGACGTGCGCTGGCCATGGAATGTATTTACAGTATAGCTAAAACTTTTACATTTTAATGGAGGGATCCACACTTTGCATGTGTTAAAAGCCATGTGTGTAATTCAAGAAGTCAAAGTGTTTTAAAAATGCAATGCAAGCAGGTATTGTGCCTCTATGCCTAGAAAAATACATTTACTGAGCGGGCATGTGGGACTGAATCCTAAAGAGGCTTACAATCTAGTTAGTTGGATGGATTTGAGCTTGGATGTTATTCATGAATCCTTGAGTGAAAGACACTTTCAATGGAGAACCATGTAGATAGAGAGCACTCCAACACTGTTTCATGGGTGCAATGCTGGTAGAGATGGCGTAAGTATGGAAAACATTTGGCAAGAGAAGAAGACTTGGGTGCTTGGGTTATATATTCTTCCTGGGAAAAACAGTGGAGAAGAGACACGTTGACGACAGATCACATCATCTGTCTTTCTCCTCATGTGACGGCGGAACTGGACATCTTAAAAGGGAAGGTGCAAGTGTCATAGGGGTCACGGAAAGGGAGATTTAATGAACGGCGCCGTTAATGATATGGGGTTCATCATGGCTTTAAGGGGAATTATTTGGTAGGTTACAGGAATAGATAAGATAGGAGACATTCAGAGAAATATGACACAAATATGACGGTCATTTTGACCGCAATCCAATTGAACCTGCCTCGAGTCACCTTGGGAATGACATGTCTGGCACTGGGCACAGTGGAGGTATGGATGAGTGTTGCTGAGAGTGTGTATGTTGATATGAGAGCTCCCTGGCTTGTCTGTGGCTAAGCCCCCCACCCCAGCAGATGCCCATCCACGCTGTACGGGATCCAAAGCTCAGCCCCGGCGAGATCAGCAGACGGATAAACAGCTACTCAAAAAGATTGATGGTTTGACATCGCAGAGATGAAGACATAGAAGGGAGAACTGGGACAGGAGGTGGGGTGAGGTAAAAGGAACATTCAGGGACACTGCAACAGAAAAATATGTCAGTTAATGCAGAAACGCTCCTCGTAGAAGTATTTAGGAGCTGTCCTTTGTGTTACCCATTTGTGATTGTTTTTGGGCAAGAAATTGGAGACAAAACCCTGCGATTGATATAGCTGAGCTAAAGGAGGCATGACCATCGTGTTACAGGGCCTCCATGTTCCACTGAAAACAAGCTGGGTTTTTTGGATGACCAGTATCACCCGCTCAGTGGTGGGGGGTGGCATTTATGTCGGATCAGGTTTGACATGTCCCACTGAGACAGCGAGATCAGAGAAGCAACTGGAAGCAAGGGCAGGAGAAAGATGCAAGATGCCCAGTTCCCACACGCATCCTGGTTCCTGCTGCTCTCAAGCCCCATCTCCCCTCGGCGGGGAGCCCTGTGCACGAGGAGAGTAGGAATTAAATGGAGCGTGATGGGGGAAATATGACAACGCCTGGGCTTTTTAAGAATCCTTCTCGAATAAAGAAATTAGTTGAGAGAACAAAATACCCTTTGAGGAATATATAAAAGATCTCATAAAACATATTTGACTCTTCATTTTTTATTTCCAGCATGTCCCTACCGCACCAAGGATTGGTAAATGCATTATAAATTAGATGTGGCAATTTTTATACAAATTTAGGCTTGCTGTGGTAACTAACATAACTTTTCATGGTTCTCAGTTCTGGTTGTAATTGGCGTCCTCCAGGAGCGCTATACTTCCAAAGGTCTGGAGTGCAGAATAATGTTACATAAAGACTTCAAACACAGTTTCAAGAAGTCATAAATATAACCGACATGGGCTCTTGCATTTTGGAGACTTGAATTACTGTGCAGTATTTCACACTTCATTACCATGGGTGCCAGAAGAAGGATTAGTAACATTTGAGGTGTGCCGGGGTGTGTGTTATGAGTTATGATCAAAGTTTTTATGGAACAGAGAATTAATAGCATCCATTGGAAATGTTTGGAAATGTAGATATAGTAATCACTTGAGCCGAATTTAGTAATGGAAGTCACAGAGGGAATGGCGGGACATATATTGTGTATATATATATAAAGAGATGAGAAAGAGAGGTGGAAATTAGCTCTAGCCATACACTTAACCAGCTGATTTTGAGAGAAAATACAAAGCTAGTACTTCGAGACCTGTTTTTTTAACCTCAGGAGTGAAGAAATTATATTATATTATATTATAAAAGAGGTGTGCAAATGCACAAATGTTTTGGTCACGATGAACAGTTTGTTGAAATAACTGAGGAGATAGCTAGCATACTTGGTAAGGATGGTCATTTTATTATAATAAGCTGACCACTGGATATGTTAACAATGAAGTAAATTCATGACCAGGAACGAATTGTTTTTATTCCGTTTACTTCACCCTTAATGGATCAAATTTCGTCTTACAGACTAACCAGAAAGTACAATTTTAACAGATAACAGATAGTAGAGTTCCGCAGGTACGCAAGGCAATGCGTTTCACTGTAGTGCAAATGTGAGCAATTGTTTTTGTTTAATCTTAAAAATGTCTGTTGGAACAGGTATTTTTCAACACTCAAAATTGACCATAGTTAGCTAATAAAGTATACAAGAATATTTTATTTTGCCTACGAGAAGACTTTAAAATGTATATTGCAATAATTAGTGCATAGTGCAGGTCCTCTATTTGGTTAACAGACATTCAGGCAAGGATGGTTTCTTACCTGGTTTCTTCGGTATAGGCATGATTTCTTTGGGGCTTGCAGCGAAGTTTGGCCTAAAACTGGAAGGATGTTCAGAAAGGGATGCCTGTGCATCTCAGGAAAACCCTTCTTATTTCCTTCGGAGGGGGAAAAAAATGGGGCGGGATGAGTTGGGCAGGGTGTAAGGGGACCAACCTCAAGAGGAAGGGATGGGTGAGGGTTTTGGTTGGATCTAGTCGCTGAATGGACGGTCCTGACATCTGAAACGCCAATGACTTCAAT
Source organism: Percopsis omiscomaycus (assembly GCA_027575585.1). Taxonomy (NCBI): domain Eukaryota; kingdom Metazoa; phylum Chordata; class Actinopteri; order Percopsiformes; family Percopsidae; genus Percopsis; species Percopsis omiscomaycus. The sequence goes on along the minus strand of JAODLI010028999.1, from coordinate 1,003 downwards.
TCTTTCCAGGGATCACATGCATAGAGACAGGCAAAACTCCAATATATCCCAAGTATGCAAAAAAACATTTACATACACATGGACTGGACACGTGAGTGGAGCGAGAAAAAGACATTTCATGACAAATGAAAAGTAGATGACAGCCAAGCATGATCCCTCAGTCTATTAAGAGTTAAAGGTCACACTCTTACATTTATATTTCTCAAAACTGTAGTCTGAGCATTCTCTTGGTGCGTACACTGTACTTTTTTACACCTTAGTAATGCAGCCTTGCAATTGAAAATCACACCCCTGAGGTTAAAGAATATAACTTGGGCTGACCATCTGTTTTTGAAGTGAAATATTTCTATAGCTAACTAGTTACATTTAAACATTGCAAATTCACATTAGAAGTGTAAACTCTTAATAAGGACTTTACATGAGAACACCTAAATTTAAAATGTACACTGTAGCGGTGCTAATAGACTAAACATATATTTTGGAGTTGCTGTTGCAGCTTCTAGCTAGTCAATTTGGTTAATTCTGATTCTTTCTGGCTCTGAAGCTATATTGGTCTGTGGTGAAAATCTAGGAAAACAAGTGTCATTGTTTCTGCCTTTGGTTGTTTACATTTGGAAACATGAGGAAAAAACCCTCAAGGCTTTAGAAAGCAGATAAAGCAGAGAACAAGCACAGCCCTATACAAGTAATACCAATTACAGTAAATAACACTGGGGTTGGGGGCGTGGTTTAGCTTGTCTTTGTGTGGAAGGGAACGTGGGGAGGTGTGGTTCACGGGGCTGGTGTGTGTATTTGGGTAATCAATGGTCTGCCCTTTTGAACAGTAAGGGCCTACAGCTGCGGGAGAGAGAGGCGAGAGGCAAAACCTGGCGGTTGACCAGTGACATGGAGCCCAGCGTGGCGTGTTCTGCTGAATGGAATTGTGTGCTATCACATGTATTATACCAGGCAGTGTTTAAGTCCTGTGGGATTGTTACCTTCCAGGCAGTGTTTAAGTCCTGTG
>JAODLI010028989.1:0-20113 GCA_027575585.1 Percopsis omiscomaycus | reverse complement strand
GTTTCACTTTTTGAATGGAATTACTGAAATAAATAAACTTTTTGATGATATTCTAATTATATGACCAGCACCTGTATTGCCACAGGAATACACAAGCATACACATATGAAAGTATACTTAAAACACTCAGAGACACACAGAGATCCCACACACACCATTACAATGCCAGTACCACTAGCACCATAGAAGATTTAGGTGGGTGGCAGACGGCACATCCAAATCCGCCAGGCCCCAGGGCTGATTAATGATAAAAGGGGATTAGAAGGAGGCTCAGGAGTTGTCCGCCAGGTCCCATTGTGATGCTGCCGTAGCTGTATGCATACGATATGTTTAACGGCTAGCTTCCTTTCATAATAAATCTGATGTCAGAAAGAAAACTTCAAGAGAAGACTCGAGTTTGACCATGTGACGGTACCGAGGCCAGGGTAGGGTAAAACACTTTGTGTCGTGATATTAGTGAGTGGATTAGCTCACTGGTGGAGCTAATTCACGCGTTCTGTAGATGTGAACTCTGTCCAGCTAAAGCTGTTTAGTGCTCTGGGTTTCCGATGTAAATCCATTGGATGTTTTCTACACCATATCCTGGCTTGCTGGATTTGCCTCATTGATTGTGTAGTGTTCGCCAGAGCAGGCTATGCCTTATGTGAGCTTGGGACATTTTTGCAGATATCTTAGAGTGGATAGGCCTATAGGTTTTCACACGTTGTGGTTTCACTTGTAGTGGTTTAGCCTTGAACAGCAAGCAGGCAACGCTATGTTCACATTATATTGACCATGACTACTAAGCTGCTTATGAGCGAGCAGTGTACAACCTATCCCCCTCCCCTTGGTCCCCGACACCCTCTGTAGGATAAACCTGTTCCTCTACCTGTCTCCTGACCGCGATTCGCCACCCAGCCTGTAAACCAAAGTAAGATGGCCGTGTTGAGAGTGAAATTCACCAAGACCAAGAGGGACAAGCTGGCCCAGGTTCTGTGGATCTTGAACTGGATCTCGGTGGTCTCTGGGGTCATCCTGTTCAGCCTGGGGCTCTTCCTCAAGGTAGAGATCAACAAGCGATGGGAGCTGATGGCCGAGCGGGACATCCACTACGTCCCCAACATGCTGATCGCCGTGGGCCTCATCGCCTGTGGCATCAACTTCCTGGGAGGCAAGATCTGCTACGACTGTGTGGACACCGCCAAGTTCCTGCGCTGGAAGCTAATCATGCTGCCGTACATCGTGTGCACCTTCTTCTTCACCTTCTGCGTGCTGGTGGGGGCGGTGATGTGCTACGGCATGCGCAGTGCGCTGGAGGAGGCCCTGACCGTGGGACTGTCGGAGGCCATGAGGTTCTACAAGGACACCGACACGCCGGGCCGTTGCTACCTGAAGCGCACCGTGGACATGCTGCAGATGGAGTTCCAGTGCTGTGGAAACACGGGCTATAAAGACTGGTTTCAGATCCAGTGGGTCAGCAACCGTTACCTGGACACATCCAGTAAAGAGGTGGTGGAGTAAGTACATGATAACACTGATACCCTGATACTCATCGGAATGAGAGTTGCATACATTAAAAACAATACCTATATCATTCAAAACTATATCTATTCTAACTTTGCATTAGATGTAAAAAAGAAAATAAAACTCACGGTAAAAATGCCTAGGTGTCTAACTTGGGTTAGTTAGGTTGCGTTGTTGTTATCTTAACTTATGTTTAGCTGTCATACCTAGTCCATTAGATGTGGATAGTCGCGTGGCGTTAACTGATATTTGTTAACATGCTCTGGATGTCTTGGGTTTCTCTCCTGGTCTGCAGCCGGCTGAGGAGTAATGTGGAGGGGAAGTACCTCATGGATGGGGTTCCTTTCAGCTGCTGTAACGTCAACTCTGCCAGGCCGTGCATCCAGCAGCAGATCACCAACAACTCCGCCCACTTCAACTACGACCACCAGACAGAGGAGCTGAACCTGTGGATGAAGGGGTGCCGCCAGGCGCTGCTGGAATATTACACTCATATCATGCACTCCATCGGCCTCACTGTCCTTATCACCTGGCTCTTTGAGGTCAGCTGCACACACATACAAAGAGGTTTTTGCATTTACCTGTAAGTCAGTGCCATTCATACTTCACCACTTTTATTCTAGTATGGAGACTTCCCTAAAAGCCCTTGGAAAGCCATTGTACTGTGGGCATTTTGAGTTATTTTGGCTGATTGCCACCTTCTCAGGAGGTCAAGATGGGCGGAGATATGCTGCAAATTTGCTGAGGCCAGCAAGCTGCATATACTCAATAGAGACAATCATAAAGAAGCTGACTGCCCTAACAGGTGTAACTAAATGAAAGGCTTTTTCCCTGCATCTAGATCTATGACTCGCACTGATAGTGAGTAAGGGAGATGTCATTCTATGCCCTAACCCTAACCCAGACATTTCCTGGCCAAGTTTAGGAATTACACTTAAGATTAGGGTTAGGTTATGGGTTAGGTAGACAGTTATTAATAAGGTTAAGCTAGGATAAGGTCTAGATTTACGTTAGGCCTATGGAAGCCAGAAAACAGCTAAGAAAACAAGAAAATTAAAGAAAATTAAAACGCCACCCAGACCATTCTGAGAGAGGGTCCAATCATTGTCTCATTTCCAGAAGCTTTAAACAAGTGAATGATGGTTAGATATACAGTATGTCATACTGTAATCCCTACAGGCTGTTTCTTTTACACTTGTATTTATAAATTATGAGACTTAATAATAATGACGTGAATAAAAGAGACATTTTTGCAATGTGGTGACATTGTCACGCCATCGTTGTATCACCTAGTGCTGCTCATTCATTTTGTGGACAGGACTAATCCCAGACTAAACCCCTGTTGTCATATTATCTCAGGGTTATCCATGCAGCATTTTGAACAGATGCTTCCCTTGACCTCTAATCAATCACGTTATTATGAATACCGTACTGATCACGGGGCTAAACCTGTCGTATGTCAGAGAGACACCCTTCCTGTGAATCACAATATTTATGGTTACAATTGCTTTTGTGTTAAGGTATCACAATGATTCCCTCAGCAATATGTGTGTCTCCCTCCCTGCGTTTAGCTATCGGTGTTGACCGGGGTGCGTTACCTGCAGACGTCCCTGGAAAACGTGATGAGACAGGGGGACCCCAACTCGGAGTCGGACGGCTGGCTCCTTGAGAACAGCTTTGTAGAGACGGCTCGCTCCAACCTCAACATCATCAAGAACCTTGGCAAGTGCAACCAGATAGACACTTCCAATAACGGAGACCCCAACATCAACGTGCCCTCCACTTCCACAGCCCACTATGGGCCAGACAACGTCCCACCAAAGCAAATACCTGCAGAGAGCTGATCGAGGGCCAGACAACTAAGGCCCTCACAGACCCTTGATGGACAGTAATGTTTGTTTTTGTTAGGCGTAAAGTAATTTCCTGTGCATTCTTGGAATTCAATTTGTTGCCCTAAGTTGAAGTACTCAAACTGAACAATATCCATCAAAAGGAGGATTTGGAGAAGCTCAAATGCTGTGTAGTGGCACCATATTTCTAGAACTGTGTTGTATTGATTTACCAAACAGAGTGGCGAGTCAGAGCACATAACCACTTAATATGGCTCTAGGGTGCGTCTCTTATCAAAACTGCATAAAATGCCTTGTTGGCCTTTTTCCGTAACTACAACTGACGTTTTTACAAACGTAGGCAATTTCATATTCCAAGCTAACTTTGTTTTACATCTTTGTACACCTGTACTGTAGCCATTGTTTGTAAAATACTTTGTATGTCTAACAATAACTTTCAGGTGTCTTTACGTCAGCTGTGATGCTAGAATGAAAGTTAAACTTGAAACGAAGAATAAGGCTTTTATAGCTACACCGGGGGCAGGCTAGTCTAGTGGTCTGCGTGTTGGATTCTCAGCCGGAAGGTCGTGGGTTCAAGCCCCAGAGTTGGCCTACCTGTAAGTATCCTTGAGCAAGATGCCTAACCCCTACCTGCTCCATGTAATAGTAACATTAAATTGTAAGTTGCTTTGGATAAAAGCGTCTGCTAAATGACCTAATTGTACACCAGGCCATGGCTTATACTATAGATTAGACTACGGATAATAGTGAACTAAATACAGATTCCGGTATGAGGAAAAGGTGGAGATGAATGACTACTCAAGAGGTTAGGTTAGGATACATTTTTTTGCATGCCTTAAAATTACAGATCAAATGAAGTAAGCATGCTGTTAACATGGCAGAAAAACAAAATGCTGGTGGTGACCAGCTGCTAATACTTATAAGTCATCACTATGGGGTGATGGTTAGCAGTAAACAAAATGTATATAGAAGATTCCTGAAATGGTTAACCTGGGATTCATGTACATTATTACTACCAGGGGAGAAGCTTTTCACAATGTTTCACATAATAGACATGTACAACACATTTCATGTGCCTAACCATATACGATAGTGAAGTGATGAGATGTTATCTTCTGACTGTATACAAAAGTGACAAAGTTTTTATAATAAAGATGTTTTTGTTTTGTAAGGATTTGGGACCAGTGCATTGTAAATTTGGCAACTATATTGCACAAAATTTGGTTTAAATCGAAACATTTCTCCTCTCAAAACTATAGTTAATGATGTAATTTATGAATTAAGCATTTGGCAATTAAACATCTATAAAACTAAACAAAGAAACTACATTGATTGTCACAAGAAAATGTTGAATGGGTGGATTATTAAGAGTCAGAACGGTTCAAATGACGATTTAGAACTGTTCATTGCCTGATTCAGCCTTCTCCTACAACATGCCAACACTGCCTAAGAGTGAATAAAAGACAGAAATTAGGGAGTCACGCTTTATTTAAATGTATGAGAGTGTTAAAACAAAGACATAGAATCCAACACTGCCATGGATTAATAACTGTTGACCACCAAAAGTTGTGCCAAGCACACAAAAGTTTGATAAACTGTTATAAACAGAAAATGGATATTACTGGAAGCATAATAACTTCTAAGCCACAAATATAGCTTAACGAAGAAAGCTCCCACTCATTCTGGAGTCAAATTATTCATTTACCTTTACATATGTATACTTGCACATTTTAGCACTGGAAAAAAAGCAAGGATAAACATGAGGTTGTAATAACGTCCTCAGAGAGAGATCGAGAGCATAGAAATAGATCACTTGCGCACATGCAAGTGTATATATATTTCAGCTGACTGGAGGTCAGCCAATGCAAAAGAAATCAAATATGCTCAATGCAAAGATTTCCATTTCTCTTAAAAAGGATGTACAATTTAACCTGAAATGGTATGCATCTACCTTATATATAATCTTCAATAAAATGTACATATTTGCCTTAAATAGAATATCGAAATAGTGATTAGGGACGTCAACTGGAATTAGATTTGTGTGAAGCCATTAACATGACGTCTGATGAAAATATTGTAAATGTAATCCCACCAAGCCTTGTCCCTTTAAAAGACCTTAACATCTGATGAATTATGTCTGGCCTACTAAGGTTTATGTTAAAGTGAAAACTTTCCATGATGCATTTCACCTGAAGCTCAGTGAGTTTTCCAAGCCATTATGATCAAATTAATTTTCTATAAATGTATCTCGTACAGACAGACCAGACTCCATTGAGCGAGAATAAGGGTCAGTAAGACGTGGCTCCGCCCATAAGACCATCCCACCTGAACAAATGTGTTTAAAATAAAAAAAGATAAAAAAATCTATATGAAACAAATACATCGCAGGTATGATCCCAGAACTCTGAAAGACTAATTTCCACTAAACCAGCAGGCAATGTTGTATAACACAATAGGGATAACACTCACAGTATAAGACACGCATTACAGTCATAAAATGGAAATTGAAACATATTGGTGTGGGTCTGATGTTTGTCTTTATTTAAATGAGCCTCTGAAGGGAAAACAAGATTATTTAAAGGAGAAGCTCATTCTCACAGCAGACAAAGTAAAACAAGGCGACTTAGGTTTATCCATTCTTCATCATCTACCTCCTCAATGATACTCCGTCCCAAGTACCCGGGGGTTCATCAGGGAGGGAAGGGGCCTTTTTGGCTTCCCCTTTGATCCCAAAGCTGACGGTTATTTGTGTGCGTGTGTGTGCGTGCAGGTGCTTGTATCTCGGGGGGGTTTCGCAGCGCTACTGCTCGCAATGCTGTGCTTTCAGCCATCCACACCCGGGCCATCACAGCATCTGCCACTCGAAGGCAAACATGACGTTGACCACCACCTCCAGGCTGCGGGCGATCTCCTCCAGGATGCAGTGCTGCTGCCACAGTTGGTAGAGCTTCCTGTAGCGCTCGGGGCAGAGGTGCAGTGGGTTGCCCCTTCTAGGATTCAAAACACAGAGTTTCACGCACACTACCTAGTCTGACCAAGAGCACTTACATGGGCAGGGGCATAGAGGGACAAGATACTTGATTATAACAGATGATGTGGCTTACCCAAGCTGAGGGTCGGTCTCCCCGTAATCGTCGAGGTAAGGGGCAGGGTAGGTGCTTCCTCGGGTCTTACTAGCCTTCAGTACTATCTCACACTCTCTTATCCTGTAAGCACCAATACGGTTGTTCAGTCTAACGGATATATCACCTGTCTAGCAGTGAGTCAAGAGCCAAGACATGACTGATGAAGACATTTCTTCACAACCTGATGCACATAAAGTACTCGCTTCCACCCCCTTAAACAACCCACCTGAGGAACATCCCCACTCCGGCCCCACAGGTGGCAGCGTGGGCAGTGCAGGCTCCCACATCGACCCCGTCCACCTTGGACTGACAGCAGGTGCTCTGCGAGCACAGCATGGTCCCGCAAAACAGGCACAGGGTGGGGTGCTTCCGCTCGTCGTCCGTGGCCTTAGGACACCTGAGGGACACAGAGACTCGGTGAGACTCAGAGGACGGAACATCCAGAGAGAATAGTTTGTTCAAAATATTTTTAAAAAATAAAAAATAGGGACTAAACAGACGATGATCCCTCACTTACTGAAAGTGACTGGCTTGATTGAGGAGGGCGCTGTAATCTTCCGGAAGCTCAATCAAATGATTCCTCCTCCTTGGGTATCTGTGGATTTATTTTTGTTGCTTATCTGCGTTTTTTTTTCCTTTTCTTATTGATGGGATATTGAAGTGCTTTTTACTAAGAGAATTCAAGGCTACCTGATTGTCTGAAATTCCCCCTTTAGGACTTTGGTTATTACAGGATTCTTACACCACCTAAGGAACAGACGACCACATTACAATGTCACAATTATTGTCCTGCGCAGAAGTCACCACACTATGGAATATTAAATGAATACATAAAACTGGAGTGAGGTGATGCAGATAAAACTGTACCTCTGTAGCAACATAGAAACAGTCTCTCTGTGCTCCTGAAAGAGCTGGAACAAATTGGTGGGTAATGCCAGGTAACTGCACAGCGCCTCCATGTGTCCGTGAGAAGAAACTGCAATAAAGTGACAAAAACATCCAAAAATCACACCACACAGGAGCCAGAATTCATGAATCACGCAGTCATAACGCGTGATTGAACTAAACACAAGTGTTTAGTTGCAGTACCTGCAGTACTGGAGAGCTCCTCTGGAGGGGGCACTCCCGTAAGGCCATTAAAGAAGAGAGCAGCAGAGCGCAGGAAAGGTGTCATTCCTCTCCTCACTCTTTCAGCCACCAAACCGCCAGACACATCTGAACACAGCCTGATGAAGAAGCCACAGTCACATTACACATTCATATTACTATGTCTTCATGAGAGAGAAGGACAAAGTTAGCTTCTAGTGTACATACAGTAGATAATGCCAGAAACCATTTCTTGGTCACGACAAACAAAAACATTTGTCTACCTTTTTTAAATTTGAATAATGTTTTAAGGTCCTCGTACCCTCCAGCATGCTGAAAAGCAGCATTATAGACCTCAGCTGCCATCCTGGCCTCCTCTCCATCGTCTCCGCCAGCCAGTGCAGAGATATCTGGATACGAACACGAGAAAAAAACGCTTACATTGTTATACGAGGTTGCTCAAAGTATATTATACTATATACACACATACATAATTACAATTAAGTAATTAGGTAAAGGACACTTTTATCCAAAGTGACTTACAATTAGGGGCAGGATTGTCAAGGGGTCTAGGTGTTGGAATCCCAGCCAGAAGGTTGTGGGTTCGAGCCCCAGAGTTGGCCTACCTGTAAGCATCCTTGAGCAAGATGCCTAACCCTTATCTGCTCCATGTAATAACACCATGTAATTGTAAGTCACTTTGGATAAAAGCATCTGCTAAATGAGCAAATTGTAAATTGTAATTACATGGAGCAGATAGGGGTTAGGCATTTGCCACAACCTTCCGGCTGGGAGTCCAACATCTAGACTATCCTGCCCCCTACATACATACACCTATTTTGCTTTATTGATCCCGGTGGGGTCACATGAGTCTGTAGCAGCAAGGATAACGCATGAGGTATGGTAGAGTAGGGTGACGCCAAACATTAACAAACCCTTCCCATGACTAAAACTAAAACTAGATAATAAAGTATGCAAACAAATTATATACGCCGCTTCTTTATCAGTGATATACAAGGAGCTGCAAGGAGTGGAGCCACTTGCAAACGGGCACAAACAGTCTTCCACAATGTTTCATGCTCAATGCGCGTCCCTGAAAGTGTGGGGGGGGGGCCTCTCACTTCACAAAAGAAGGTTTAGACTGGTTTCAGCACACCCCCAAGGTCTATTCCACCACACACTCTGAAAGCATAACTATTCCTATTCATAAAAGAGAGAAACACCTGTTATTAGGGCGAAAACTCAAGCCCTTATTAGAGACTATCCTTAGAGGTACATTAGATTATCTGTCTCAGCACTGTCCATTGTTGAATGCCAAGTACATTTGTGTTTTTTCCAAAACACCAGTATTCTATTGTACAACATGCTATGGACTGCAGACCACAGCATTGCACAGCAGGCCCGTCATAACAGAGTTGCTTGGCGGCGGAAGCTAATTTGTACCTGGAGAAGAGAGAAGGACCTGCAGGATGTGAGCCACAGTGACCAGGTTGAGGATGTACAGGTGGTTGTAGGCAGAGCTGACGGCAGACGGCTGGAGGTCTACCGCCTCCTCCTGGTAGAGGGCTGGAATAGACAGCACCAGCCCCACCTGGCCACAAGATAACGGTGAAGACAAGACAAAAAAAATAACGATGAACCACAGATGCACACACATACACACTAGGGGATATTGCTAATAGACTAACAAGGAATTCATTACCAGAAGATGGAATGCATCCACCTCCACAAGAGACGGGGTGTTCTCTTTGCTCATATCTGGTAACAAGACTGAAGACAAAGGTAAAAGCTTCAGCAATGCCATTCCAGAGAATGGGGTAGATAAATGGGTCCATACGTTGTAGCGGTTGTACATTTGGATGCACCACGTACCTCCCAACATATCTGAAAAGTGCCTTTGGACCACAGCCTGGGAGCTCTTAAGTCTCTGGGCAGCAGAAAACTGAATAACTGCCCTCAGACCTGCCATCTAAGGGAGAGGAAACTCTTAGCTGTTGTGTTGCTAAACCTTGCATAGCCTTACATTAGGAAATCCTCATGTAAACAAACCGCAATCTCCTTCTGGCACAGACATAACTTTGAACACGTTGAGGACAGTCAAATATTTCAACTCTACATACACAGTATGTTCATTTTATACTATAACTCTAAAATGTATACCGTTAACCTTTGGTATGTGTCGCCCCCCAACACTCTCACCTGTCTGTTTTGTAATGATCCAAAGAGTGGCTTGTCTTCTTCCTGCAACATATTTTCTGTAAAGACAAAGAAATACATTTAATAGGAGATTGAACTACGGTGACTACAGAGCAGCAGAGGAATCGGCAGCGTTTAAAAACTACAGCAGGACACAAGGTTTCACCTATGGCCTGGATGGTAAAGGCACATGTGTTCCAGGCCATAACGGGCACATATGGACACAGCTCGTTGGGGGCCGTCTTCAGTCCCACCCTGTGTACTGTGGTGGCACACACCACCAGCATCTCCGCCATGCTGTCAGAGAACTTCCGTCTGAAATCGATCAGCGGTCACCAATTAGTCAGACCCCCCCCCGAGATGCAGTCAAACAGAAAATACAGACAAATGCGCTCGTAAGCCAGTAGTGGTCGGGGTCACTCACGGCTCCTGCACGCCAAAGCTGAGGATGGACCTAAAGTCAGGCTGGCCCTCCCCACAAAGCCCAGTGTCATCGCACTGTATACTGCTCTCTGTGTTGCGGATGAGGGACCACAAAAAGACAACAAACAAAATGGTGTTGGCTTTGTGACGTTGTACACTAGATACCCTAAAGTTCTCTTCTCGTTGCCGTAGGGAAACACGGTCTTACCGGTGTCCTGATTGACAGACTTGAGCCCTTTGATTCTAGCAGAGAGGATCTGGATCCAGCGAGGCAGGGTCAGGTGTTGTCCGACTATCTCCGCATTCTCGCTGCGCACAAGACGTGTCCCGTTACATAACCCGCCACGTAACCCTGCTACCATCCATGCCTGTGTGCTGGACTTACTAGTTGAGTGTGAGCGGCTCCAGGGGGATGACAGGGACCACAGTGTTGCACAGAGACTTGCAGAGGGGACACAGGTACTCCCCGTTCTCCAGGTCAATGATGAGCTCCACGTGCAGCCGGTTCCTGGTGGTGTTCTGGAGAGCATCGAAATACCTGCAGAGGAGAGAAGACTTAAAGGATGAATGCCAGGTTGAAAGTTCAAAATGAAATTATTTAACAAATCATCTCTTGTAGTGACTCACTTCTGCCAGCAGGTGGCATGCATGACATGGCCGCAGCTGCCGGTGTGGGTGCCCACTGCCAGGTCGGGCGACATGAAGAGAGGGTAAGATGTTCCCGGCCCTTTGGAGAGATCAACATTGTATATATCGGCTGTCTGCCAGTAATCCAAATGAAAAGACCCTGTAAGAGAGACTGACCGTCCATTTTGTTGTCCAGTGTCTTTCCCCTGCACTGCGTAAGCACAGTGGACCTCTGGACGCAGGCAGTCAGCACCATGGCTGGGGAGCGGGCCGCCACTTCCTGCTCCTCCTGGCAGAGAATGCAGGTCAGCACCTCCCTCTCGGCCGGCGTGGAGCCCCGGTGAGGCCCCAAAGCAACGCGTAGCTCCTTCTTATCAATGGCAAAGCTAAACACAATAAACACCACACAGAAATAAAACAACTCATTTGAACAGGAAAATCCAAAAGGGAGGTTAAGGGAGAATTTGAGATTAAAATAGGCCCGCTATCCTCTTAGTCTACTTCTCACCTCTCTGTAGATGTGATGGTCTCTCCCTGTCCTCCACTGTCTGGCATGTTGTCATACAGCATCTTGTTGGACTCTATGAAGTTCTTCTGCATAGCCGACATCTGAGCCATGATCTTCTGCCGGTGGAGCTTGGCCGCCTCTGCCTTCCTCTTACGCTCCGCCTTCTCCTTGTCCTGGGCATTCTGGGGCAACCAACGGGAAGTCAAAGGTTTGGAAAAGACCAAAAACATCAGTCTCTGAACTGCTGAGCAAGCCACAAGGTCGAACCAATTGTGAACTTATTTACTATCAGACCGCCAGCATGGTTAGAATTTGTGTGTTATGTTACATACAATGCGTAAGCAGAGCAGGTCTGTGATATTTCCACTGCACTTTCGGAAGGGGTCGGAAGGGAGACCCACCCTTGATAACAACGCTCACTTGGCCTCTCTTTCAATCTGCTCTTCGGCATAGTTCAATGTTTTACCTCTTCTGGTCTATTTGTCTCCATGCTCATTGAGGCTGTTGGACTTGACTTCTCTCTAAGGCACTTCACCATCTCAAACATCTAGTAGATAAAAGAGAAATAGTAACTGTATGATATGGTAGTCTAGAACAGCGATAGCATATATACACTAATATGTAATGTTATACAACAGCAACCTGTAGAATCCACTTGATCATGTCTGACTGGCCTTCAAGGGAAGGAAGTGCCTTTACTTTGGACAACAAGTGGAAGACAGATTTGCCATGTTCAGAGCCGGTTTCTTAGAGAAACAGAGAAAGAAAGATTGGCATCACTAAAGAAAAGACAGAAGACCGAACACTTGGGGAAGGGGGGCATAAAACAGGCTTCCACTCACTGTGTGCCTTGAGGCTAAAATCAAAAGTCACCGACTCCACAGTGCTGCTGGCCTCCAGCTGAGACCTCTCCTCCAGAAGTGCCTGTGCTATCAAATGCAGGGCCTGGTGGGTATACATACTGAGTGTAAGGAAAGCCTAGGGGGCAGATAAATAGTACAAATACACCCAGTGATCAAACAGTAATATAAACTGGACCCTCTGGATCATGGCTTCTGTCCACTGGGTGGCCCGGTCCTCCACAGCTCTTTGAAGAACTCGTCTGAGGACATGGATGAGGACATCACAGCTGAGGAGACCCACTAAGTTGGCGAAGGCTGGACAGAATGGTGGGGGCACCGGAGGGCGAAGAGCTACGCATGGAGAAGGATCCAGACCAACCGCAGAACCAAGTTAGCAAAAATAGTGGCCAGAAGGTAATGTTGGGACAGGACAGACACAAACCTTTATCACTGCCTTCCTGAGCTCTCCTCTTCTTCTGAGAGTCTTCTGCCTAAACCAAGGAAAATGAGGACAATGGTATCTGGATTAAACTCTTATGTGCCCCTCTTAGAAATTAATTCAAATGTGGCGTAGATTTAGTCATACCTTGCTGTGCTGAGATTTTGAGTAGTGGTAGTAGAAAGGGTTGAATTCTGGCAGACACTCCTTTTTAACTTCATACAAGCCATGCCCCGATACACCAGGCTTCCTAAAAAAAAAGACAAAATAGACAAAATTAAATTCAAAGATAAGTCACAAGACAATTTATCAGTAACTTGTGTAGTAACAGTATTTACTTACTTGAAATTGGCTACTTTTGCTATGACAGCCTCTAGGCCCGTTTCATGGCTCTCCTACCAAAAGACAACACTGGAGTTTAATTTAATTTACCTGTCAGGTCTCCCCCTCGGGTTTGAAGGCTGTATATTAACAGTGTTAATGGAAGGTTTTATTCTTTTATCTTACGTTCTCTGGCAGGCCTTTGACCAGGCTACTGTGAGCCATGGGCTCAATGCAAAGCAGGTGGATAACCTCCCTCATTGTTACGTCCTCTTTGGTCACATGACTGACTCCTGGGACATAGCGCTCACCTGGACACAACAGACACCAGTCAAATACTATGGTCTAGTCGCTTTCCATTATGTGACTAGCTAACTGCCATTCGCATACTATACTGCACTGTCTCTTCCATGAAAGTGGGGGAGAAATGTAAGGTACCTGTGATCACTATGAGCAGGTAGAGCATCTCTTCTGTCAGTCGATTCCACTGTTTCAAGAGTTCCTGCACAAATAGTGTTTATTATAGATCCACTATTTCGCAATAGCCTTTCTGAATGTGCGCTGAGGGTCTGTTTTTACCTGATCTTTGCTTGAGACACTTCCATTAAAAACATCAAAGAGCTCAAATCTCAACAAGATCAGCATGAGGAAATGGTTGGGGTTCATTTTGGAAGCAGCAATCTGTGGCACAATAGTAGAAAGAAACGCATCATCATATACTGCACTGACAACATACCATTTAAAAAGGAAGAGAGATGTGACACCTACCTGTAGCATAAGAACATCCTTGTCATACATCTCGTCCCTGCATTTCACATCCTGGTAGTAGTACACCTGGAACATCAGACATCCAGAGGTCAATTCCGTTATATTCATATCATTTAAAAAAACAAAGAAGCATGGATGCTGTTCAGGGAAGTACCTGCAGAGTAATGTAAAATACATATCCTTATACCTGGTTGACTAAAGAGAGGCCATTCCTGCGCCACATTTCGGCAGAGACCTGGGCTGCCAGAACTACACAGCGCAGGGGATGTTCTACAATCTTGGTGAAGTCACAAGTCACCTGGATTAGATATAAAAACATGTTATTTAGTCAATCATTTGTTTCGATTGAATTAATACGACATAACTCGTAGTGAATGTTCAACGGGTTTGACGCTTACAGGATCGACATATTCGTGCAGGCGTCCAATGGCTCCTGTTCTGCACAGGTGAACATACAAGCCTGGGGGAGACAAATTTACAGACTCAAAGAGGGTAAAAAAAAGTTCACTTGTCAAGTCTCATTTGACGCATTTGTGTCATCTTACCAGCAAGCAGCCTAGAGATGGGCAGATGTATGCTGACAGGTTCCTGAGACACTTTGTACGGACGTACGTGAAGGATGTGTTTACACATGTAGTAGTCAGAGGGCTCGCTGTGGAAGGGCTGGTTAGTACAGCGCATCAGGGCTTTGTGGCACTCCCTGAAGGCAAGAAGCAAGACCTCGTCCTGGGGGAGCGGGGCAAACAGGAGCAAAGGTGAGTACGGTAAAGCAGTCTTCAATGAACTGATAGAACTCGGGACTCACTTCCGAACAGCACCAGTCCTGAAACATGGTAAGAATGTGGCGGAGCTGGATCTGGAGAGAGAAGCCCGCCTCCCATTCTGGTTCCACCTCTATGTGTTGACCAAACTGTCGCTTCACCTCCTCCATACCCTAATAATGCAAAGTAATGATGATTAAATATCCAGGCTGTCAAATGATGGGGCAGCGATTCAAAAACTGTTACCTGCATGCAGTTTAGGAGCCCCAGAAAGATTCGGAGTCCGTTTAGGAACTGAACCCGTAACTCTTCAGTCCATACGGCGGGCTTGCTAATCAGAATGTACCTGAGAGAAAAGAAAGTGTCATTCTGGATCAAGGACCAGTGTTGTCTACATACCAGGATGTTGGTGAGATCAGATCGTCATCGCGTTGAGCTCACCTGAGGTCGTGGAAAATGACCTGGATGCGGAAGAACTTGTCTGAGTTGTAGCCTTGGAAGTGGAAGCGGTTGTTGGCGTCCAGGTGTTCAAGGAGCAGCTCCATGACGGTGTCCACAATCACCTTGATGACGTTGCCCTCCTCGATTAACTGCCTGGCCTAGAGGTGTGTGCGTGTGTGTAGTGGATGAAAATCAAAGTATGTCCACAGTATATTGAATGTACAATCCTCAATTCTTTCCACCCCAGATAATTATGCACAAAGTATCAATAGCTGTAGGGGGAGGGGTACTCTGTATGAGGAGGAGCAGAGAGGCGTGCCAGACACTAAGTACTCCGTAGGGACACTCGCTCTCAAAGTTTAAAACCAACATTTTTTTGTTACACCGGTTTCAACTACATAGACAATTCCAGACACAAATCAAGGAGTGTTTTACTACAAAGCCTGTGCCACACTTGTGACATCTTTTCAACGCTGCCAGACTGAATGATACTCACCAGTGTGGGCACAGTAAAGATCTGGACAGACAGGGCCGTGATCGATATACTCCTCTCATGGTCATCATTGATGAAGTCCTTCTGTAGCTCTTTATAGTGCTGAAAGATAAAGGAATGGATGTACTCAGAGAACAGGAGCCAAACCCCAGGGATCGGCGACACAAGGCAGTTTCCGTATTCATTTTACCTTGGTAAACTCAATAGCAAAAAGCCTCTTGTACTCCGTCTCCATCAACAGACTGCAGAAAATCATTTCATGCACCGTCTTTCGTGCACCTGGTGGAAAAACAAACAGCGAGAGAGGTTAGTGAAAGGAAGTTGGCGTTAAGCGTTTGTCGTGAAACAAAAATACCCATTTCCCAGCATCGCTCACCTTTGTACATCTTGGCATCATGTAGCATGAGTCTGCTGATGAGGCATGGATGGTCTGCCGCTGTGCCCGACTCAAGAGCCACCTTGCAGAAGACCTGCCTGAACCCGGCTAAGCAAGACGTAAACAAACGAAACATACCAGCTTCCACATCAGACCGAACAGAATGAGCCAAATGTATACACCTTCATCACTTGCGTCAGGGGTTTCCGTACCCGAGTAGCCTATAATCTGCTGGAACCAGGTGCCCAGGCGCAGGGCAAAGCTCTGATGGGCCATTACCGTTGCGTGGAGGATCTCAACACGCAGTGGCTGCGTGGAGATGTGTTCCGAGTTGGACTGTAAACATGTAGCAGAGTTAGAGACACTAAAATTAAGAGAGTGTCACTTTAACTTGTCTAAAGGCCACAGTATACTGCAAAGCTCACTTAATTAGGAGGAGACGATGGGATGGTTTGTGAAATCCAAACAAAGAGGGAACCGCAAACAATAGAGGAGGAAGGAGGTAATTTAGTGGAGATTTGCAGAAACGTGTTTTATGTGCAACTTGATTAACCTTTCCATTTTCATTCACCACTTGTTGAATTCAATGATTACAAAACAAATGCGACATCGTTGACTAATTGTAGGCGAGGGGGCAAGACATTTTCAACAAGTTGTGTTTCAACTGGAGTGGGTACACACTACGATGCACAAATGCTTTCAGAGCAGTCGTACAACCACTGGTTAGTCTTTAGTATACTGTGGCGTTAATTGCTGGGTAAAAAATTTAAATAATTTTTATAATTTTTATAATTAATTTATTTATTTTATATTAAATGCATAATGTCTGGACTTTACCGTAATGTGGTCTTTTGCTTGCTGGCAGGAATGGAGAGATCCTCTCATTACAGCCCATCGACCCTGCGGTTCAATTCCACACAGTGACAGGCAGTTACGTTTAAGGTTAAGTGCTCTTATGGAGTGTGGTTTGGGACATGACGACTGATCAACTGATCAGCTGCGTGATTATAACCTTAACAATACCTCTTTGTCAATGAGCGCCGTCTGCGTTTGGGCCTCTGCCCGGTTGCACTTGAGAGCGCGCTGCAGGGTGTAGATCACATGGTCGTACGAGTGATGTTCGTCGTTGTACAGCACACAGAAGTATGTGTTGGCTTTCTCACTGCAAAGTAGGGGTGGAGGCACTTGTCAGTCGGCTTCATTTCCCCTCATGTTGCATTATTATTAAAAATCACATAATGACAAACAAAGACCGGATATTTTAAACCATAACAAATAAAAGGTCAATATATACATTTAAAAGTACATTGTCAGGTACAATGTATGCATGTGTGTGTATACAATATACACACACAAGTTTGGGGTCACTTAGAAATGTCTATGTTTTTGAAAGAAAAGTACATTTTGTGTATAACATCAAATTGAATGTAGACATTTTTCATGTTTATCATTTATTGAAAAAAAGGCAAATGCATCATTAGAAAAACATTTTGCATTTATGTTAGCACATCTGAAAACTGATTAAAGAAGAAATAAAACTGGCCTTCTTTAGACTAGTTGAGTATCTGGATCATCAGCATTCTTGGGGTTGAATACAGGCTCCAAATGGCCAGAAACAAGGAGCTTTCTTCTGAAACTCATTAGTCTGGTCTATTCTTGTTCTGAGAAATGTGCACCCCACTCCTCTTTCTATTCTGGTTCTATTCTGGAATAGACTTGTAATTGAACCAACAAATGCTGATGCTCTAGATACTCAACTCACAGGAGTGATGGTTGCTGAAAATGCTCCTCTGTACGCCTACGTAGATATTCAAAAATCTGCAGTTTTCAGCTACAATAGTCATTCACAATATTAACAATGACTACACTGTATTTCTGATATTATTTTAATGGACAAAAGAAATGTGCTTTTCTTTCAAAAGCAAGGACATTTCTAAGTCACCCCAAACTTTTGAATGGTAGTATGTATGTATGTAAATATATATACAAAATAATTGTCCCTTTACATATAAACGATGGTGTTTGTGAATGTGATAAGAGTGCTTCCAGTACCTGGGCTGGAGTTGTGCTGACAGCTCAAAGTTCTCCTCCCACACCAACATGTCTGTGGCGTAGCTCAGGAGGAGCCGGAACAGCTTCTCAGCGCGCTCACATAGGCCGGGCTCCAGCGTACATTCGTCCTGCAAAGGATGATGCAGAGGTTTCATTTTGCTCCTCAGTCTTTGGCACTAATTCAAGATAATCTGTATATTTGTTTCAATAACCCAATACCTTCAAGCTTATTATGTTCCATTTTATATTAAAGATTAAAAAATTTATAGAAAAAAAAAGGTGCTGTGTACACCGACAGCAACACTGACGAAATATTTTATCTTATAAGACCATAACCGGCAGCACATGTTGTAACTCTCAACCCACACATCCAGCAAGTCAGCAAAGAATTTCATACAAATGGTGAGGTTTAAAGATATGCCAGATACACTGAGCTCCTACGCCTCTTGGGCTCCTAGGCCACATGTTCTGAAAGTGTTGCTAGTGAGCCGAACACATCAGGTAGTGTCGATGAAGAAGAAGCTTTGCGTGTCAATCGACACGGAGAGAACAGCAGAATATATATTTGAATTTAAATCTACCTCCATAATAGTCTTCCTTTTCTATTACTTGGCGGCTGGCACAATCATTCCTTGCGCGCGTGACCAATTTAGAACGAGAGTGGGCACGAAAAGAGGGGCAATTCACAGATGGGTCCGTTAACGTGTTAGCAAGGAGGAGCTGAGCAAATCAATGCGCTGAGCAACCCCACCCCGCCCCCTCCCCCATACAGGCACCTGCTGTTTATGGAAACAGGCAAAAAGCCATCAGGCCCTACGCATTTGTCCAAGGCCTGCAGGTGTGATCTTATCAAAAGGAAGCTGTCACTATGATTTGGTAGAATAAATGAGACTGCCAAAACACTTCACGTTACAACTCCACTTTCACTACTCTTTTCATGAGAAACTATGTGACTACGACATTAAAGGCAGTAGAGAAATGTTCTCAGAGGAACTGAGTAGACATTAGTGATAAAAGGATACAGCTAAACCACAATTAAACATGATTTTGGCCACAATACAAAAAGGCACAAATATGCCTTCCACTGGGCTACAAACAGGAAAACAAACTCTAAATTTCATAACAGACATTTCAACTCAAATGGTGCAGGTCATTCAAGTGTCATCATTTTCCGAGACACGTTTCCGGAGACAAAGCTACGGCCAAGAAAGTGGTATTCTACTTAAGACAGGAAAATAAGCATTGAGGGGTTCACTGAGCCAGAATAGAAGCACGCCCTATCAACCTCCCCCTTTCCGGCTGTTACGTAACTCACCGTTACCATGGCGGCGGCTGCCCCTGGGTCATGCTTGGTGCATGAGGGGCCAATCTTCCAGGCTTCGATGTCTCCGCAATCACAGAACCCACCACCTGATGATGCATGCATCTGGGCAAACACATAGTATATACACAGTACGTTAACCATAGGCTGACACACAGACCTCATCAAGATTGCAATTAAGTTGGACCAAAATTCAGAATGAGCTCTAGAGAACACAAAGCATGCACCATTTTAAATTGAACTTGACCCAAATACTGAATGATAAACTTTGGAGACGTACCTTATACCGATGGCCTTTGTGTACGCTATCCTGGAAGCAGTCCATGCACAGCACACATGTAGGATCTATTGCACAGTCCCTGCAATAAAGATAATGTAGTGGTAGAGCACTGAAATTATATGTTTTCTAATAAGTTTTACTGTGTGTGTGTGTGTGTGTGTGTGTGTCAAAGACAGCATAGAAGTTGGTTACTTCATTGTATCACCTATCTTAGATTGTCATCATGCAATGCATCTCTTATTCCTTATCCCCCTATAGGGAGGCACTTATGAGACATCTGTAAACTGACAGGTCAATCAGAATAATGGTTGATTTTATCTGAATTTGTATAATAGTCATTAGAGTTAGCATATCTTTGTGAGGTCAAGTTCAGTTGATTTTTTACATAACTAGATTTTTTTATCAAACCTGTTCAGAAGTATGGCATAGAGTCTGGAAATTTACTGGTGGGTAAATCCGATAGGGCTGTGCTAAAATATCGATACAGCGATATATCGCCATATTTATTTTCGCGATATACTAAATCGATTTACAGATCAAAAATCGATTCTTAAAAAAATAAAACAAAAATTTGGGGAAGATTCTCATTTTAAACTGTGTTTGAACTACAACTACTAGATGTCACAGTACGGCTAGTTGCCTAGAACTGATGG
Source organism: Percopsis omiscomaycus (assembly GCA_027575585.1). Classification (NCBI taxonomy): domain Eukaryota; kingdom Metazoa; phylum Chordata; class Actinopteri; order Percopsiformes; family Percopsidae; genus Percopsis; species Percopsis omiscomaycus. The sequence continues at coordinate 48 of JAODLI010028989.1, read as the reverse complement.
CCCCCATTTCTGGTAGAGTGAAATTTGGATGCAACATGACAGACGCAG
>JAODLI010028969.1:0-20121 GCA_027575585.1 Percopsis omiscomaycus | reverse complement strand
TGTATATACTGGAAGTTATAGTCTATAAGATGTCTTTAACAAGCAACTACTTTCTGATTTATAAACTTCAGTGAGAGATATTACCCCGCTACAGATGAAACTGTGACCAGGCATCAGAATGGGCAGTTGATGAAATAGATAATGACAAATGAACCTGTAACCAAACAGTACACTATAAGGTCATCATTTCACCAATGTTTATAGTGTTATTGCTGAATACTAGCATGTTGAGCCAGTTTGGATATTGATTGGAATCAATCATTCCTAGCTCAAAGTGAGTGCTGTTATGTTGTTATTGCTGAATATTATCGATCTTCATAATGGGCCTATTACTGTATGTGATGTTAAATACAATATCAATATGTCAATATTTGTTTAATTATAGTATAGTACCTAGTAGAATCCTCCCAATCCAAAACACAGAAGTAACCCACAATGAAATACAGTTTAGCAATTACACAAATACGTCTATTTGCATGTGGGGAAAGACTTTAGCAGATACTTCGCATTTACTACAAACTCGTAGACACTGATTCTACCTCTCCATCATGTGTAGACTTATATCCACATCTTGCTTGTCCCTCTTGGACGTAGAACAATAGAGTCATGGGTCAAAACAAGGATCAATCGATCACTTTCTAGGCATGAACGCTGCATCCCCTCTGTGAACTCTGACCTCCGTGTCGTCCGCTCTCAACCGCCTGACAGCTCCTACTGCCTGTCTCACTGCTCCAAGGGGGATGTGACCCTTCTCCTGCTGAGAAAGCAATACATCTCAAGTGTCGCCACATCTGATTCTCTACCTCTCTCTCTCGGTCTGGGCTGTTAAGGTATGCTACACAATAAAACACAGCCACACACAAAATGCTCCATACCATATTATACAGTATACCCTATGTGACATTTCCTCGCTCATACGAAATCTAATATTTTGAGTATGTTAACCAGAGAGAGTCATTCACAGAGAACCAGAGATCACAAAGAACCACCATGTAACAAGAGGTGGATGCCCTCAAGACACAGATCAGAAAGGTTTTTTTTTTTTTTAAATAGTCTGGTAATTCCAATATGGTCATAGGTTAAGCCCTTTTTTTCCTTCCCTCACTTGTAAATAAAGATGACCTTATTGGCATCCCCTCCACAATCAAGCCGATCAAGCCAATATAAATGAAGCTGCATCGAGTATACTCGCAAATTCAAATGTCCTCACTGTTTACGTTGGAAACGCAACTGCACAAGTGGGAGGAAGGCTATTACCTTGACTGTATAGTGGGAGGAGTAGAGAGGAGTTCCAGCATTCGGGGGTCAAAACCAAAATGTTTTTGTAACATTGGTTTCAACCACAAGGACAATTTCAAACAAACTGAAGTTGTCTTTCGTTGTCGAGAGAGAATTCTAAATTAAATGTGTAAATGAAGGCTCCTTAGTATAATAGTAGAGCTAAAACATCAAAAGAAGCCCAGGTGTACAATATCACTTTGTGACTGGAATATATAAATATTTAACAGTTACGTAAATAGTATAAAGGAACAATCGTGTTTGTTGTATACCTAGATTCTCCTCTCTGGGGCTATTTTATGCCCTAGCCCCTTTGTGCTTTGATCCCCATGCAGCTTAAAAGGTTGTGTGGTTGTGGGATGTGCTAGCAGTGAGGAGGACACAGGCTTTGAAACCCAACACGGTCGGGCTTCAGCAGCCCCAGGGAGCCCATGAAAGTGATGTAATAGGAAGAGTGGTTTTGGAATCATTGGTGGTGTGCTGTGGTATGGTATAGTGGTTAGCAAACCAGATCAAATGGCTTCACCACGGAAGCTAAAATGTGACATTAAACACCCACCTGTCAAGACCACAGGACCTTAGTCACCTTTAAGTTACGCCTGTTGACAAATAGGGGTGAATTAGAGCTCAATTCCTGTTTTTTTTTAACAATGCCCAAAATTACAGACAATGGCATTTCTACTAGACAACATTATAATGAAAGGCAAGGAGGGACCTTGTGACAGGAACTGGAAGAACTAATCAATAAATCTATCTGATTTAGATGTAATTTTGGAAAAACAAAGCCTTGAGAGAAAAATATGTCATGTTATCGTTTCAGAGGGCTGGAGGAGGCAAGTCACCCACATAGTCCAAGAATCGCATTTCCATGTTTTGTATGTGGCATTTCAAATTTTGGCCAAGCATATCTTAGATTGATGTCCCATAAAACGTCCTCTTTCACAGCTGTTACAGTGCCTACTGGGCTGAAACCATAACTGAAGAGACATTTCCTTATTTAATCTCCCCTCTCCCCCACCATCCCCTACAGCGGGCTAGCCTTTGTCCTGTACAATTGCTAAGACCGTTAAATGTATGTGTGTGTGTGTGTGCAAAACAGATAGCGGTCCTACAAATATGATGTGAATGCATTTGTGTGATATGGATGTTAAGAGGCAATTTCATTTTGTATTAATTCAAGCCTTCAATATAGCTCTTCACACAATAGCCCTCCTGTAGGATTGCCTCAATAACCACAGCTCCCATGAGATCCTATCCAATTGTTATATGGTTAGATAGGAAGAATTGTGTGTTGTGACGGTGTAGAAAAACCAAGCACAATGACAATGCAAGTGAGGCAAATATTCCACCATGCAACTACAAAAAGAATGATGTGGATTTTTTTGCTAGTTGTGTATCGTGCATGTGACTAATATTCCACATTGTGAAGGAAAAGCCAATGCTCACATGTGGTGCGTCCACAGACACACAGAAAGAGTGAAGCTGGCAAGGCTTTATAGTGGCCTCTGCCACATTACATAATCCATCTGCTACCCTCCTCTAGGGGGGCTGGTGTCACCTCCAACCCGAGGACAGAACCAGACTGTACCCTTGGAGAAGCAGCTGAGCCTGTCCAACATTAGAGGTATACTCTATGATGGCGTTATGGCACTTCCAGTGCAGCACAGTTCCTCCCCAGCATACTGTTAGTGTTTTAACCCCAACTATGGACCAAAGTGCACATGGCCATATGAGGAGGGGTAGAGACGGGTGTGCGCTCTCTCATGGGACAAGGAGAGAGAATTACCAGGTCTTGGGAGTCCCTAACTAAAATGTCTCTGGAATGCAGGTTTCAACTGAACTATTCCTGTCACATATTGAGGTGTGTCCCTTTAAAGTAAGATATATTGTCAGCTTCGTGGCATGACAACACAAATAGAGAGTATTTCTAATTGCTTACCAAGTCCATGATGCCTTAAATAAAGATCCAATGGCACCATTTCTTGTTTGTAGAAAAATATCGCAGTGTTGACTTTGAAGTACTGCTCAGTTAATTCAGTGGTGGCCATAACAGATGCTGTCACAGCAGCGTATCTGACGCACATCACAGCTGGCTGCCCTCTCCACTGCCAGCCCGACAAGCAACATCAGTTACACAAGTAGTATTAAAACCAGCCAAAACAGCAGCCACACTCTGCGTTTTATCTTTGAAATGACCAAAAGACACTTCAAAATAAATATTCCTGCAAGGTTGTCAAGTGAAAAACCACCCACAGTATCTACAGCCCCAAACTTGGATGATATCGAAATGTTTTGGTCCCATTTACAGAGAAAAAAAAAGGTTACATCAACTGAATTTTGTACATCAGGCAACTCGTATTTATTTGAACTTTTAAACTTGTAGTTGTCATAAAGAGCTTCACCCTGGTTGAAGTTTGACAACATGTCCAGCTTTTTAACAGTAATACCTTCTGTGGAGACCTCTGTAGACCTGCATCAGTGGGCTATTACAGATGCATTTAGACATCTTTCAATCCTTGACAGCATGTTTCAATTTATCTTTAAATTGGCAACTGAATGAGCATGTATTATAACCTCCTGGGAAGGACCAATAAATGACAGTGGATTTTAGTTGTTGGAAATGTTTATTATGAAACAAAGGGGATTTTTCCATATTCTCAGTCCGATTCTGCTTTAAGAGAAAATTAAGCATGCCGTCATGTAAACATGAACTCAGAATGAATTTTCAGTGTGCATGCCTATTTGAAAATGCTAATATTTCCAACTGGCACACACTAGAAGAACAAAAGTATTAATTCTACATTTCAGTATTTATTTAAGCAATAATTCAACTTAGGTGGATTCTCAGAGAAAAACAACTAATATCTAACTTAAAATGCATTTGCATTAAATAGTTTAACTCACGTTTTGCTATAACATTTGATGCCAACAGCCATATCGTATCGATACTTCGGCTGATATTTCTGTATTCATGCTGGCAAACGATGTCGACATTGCTCATTGGGATGTTAAATATTAATTTTCACTGTATTCCAAAATCAGGTTGACATTAGTACATAACAGGTTTACATTGCAAAGAATGCTGTTTGTGTAACTGCATGTGTAAAATGCATTTGGCACACAGAACTGAAGTTTTAAGATGATGTAAGTTCACAACCATTTAATAAAACTTCTTCAATACATATACAGACTGTAAATTAACATGGTTAAATGTCATCCTTTCCATGCAGTATTGAAAGTTGTCCCACACTAGACCTGTTTATTAGGTTGTAGATTTTAGACACTCCTGCAGTGCAGAGACAATGTCTAGCAGAATAGCATCTCTGTTCTCCTTGGATACCTATGTGATAAGAGGAAACAAAGGTAAATATAATAGAAGCTGCTTAGCTTACACTATATCCCTTGAAGTTGAACTTTCTGTTTCAGTTGGTGTTGCTTTTTTAAACATACACCTTGATTGGCTATTTGACAGATAGTGGAAGTATAGGTCAGAGATGATACAGTAGGTTACAATCCAGAAATGATGTCAGACCTAGGGACAAATCCGACTGGCTTGTTTTTTACCATGTTTGATTAAACTTTTGCTAAATTTTGGCAAAAATTTTGGCTAAGTTCCACCCTACAGATAACACAGCTTACTACACATCGAAAAAATGTGAACAACTTAAGAGTGCATCAATGTTTAAAGTATAGGCTGAATAAATCAACAGCATTACCTTATATTTAGATCTGTGACATAAACAATTTCTCAAAAGGGTCTATATAATGTTTAAACACCCCCTCTATAAAGCAAGTTAAATTAATAACAAAAGCTTCTTTTTTTTTAAGTATACACCGGTTTGCAATATATTATCCTTGCAGACCTGGCGTGACAATAGCCTATGCTGATTCTTCTGTGATTAATTATTTCGATGTTTGAGACCATCCTTTGTCGTTGACTCAGTCACACATGATTTCAGAGTTAATCCCAGTATAGGAGCAGGATAATGCAGGGTCAAGCCCCTTCTGCATAAGTGAACAGACAGGAGAACTAAAGCAGATTGCCAACTAAGACCTGCTGGGTGTAGTGCCGACAGCTTCTGATGTGGCAGCGCGGAGAACCAAGTGTGGGATTTCAAAGTACAAACAATGCCCTAAATAGGAGAGGCACTATACTGCAGAAGTATGTACTCACAGTGAAGAGCTTCACATCTCTCCTGGACCGCACCTCTTCCACCAGGCCGAGAGGTTTGCCTTTAGGGACAGGGATGGTGCCGAGGATAGAGCAGGCGGAGCAGTCCAAGGCCTGTCTCACTGCCCTGATGAAGGGCTGGCTGAACATCTCCATCTTCCCAATCTCATCAATTACAAACACCTCCCTACGGCCCCCACTAGCTGACCCTACCTGAAACATCAGTACGTTACCATTAGACCAGCAACCTGGAGGTCAGCAACCCCCTTGGGGGGAATCATTTGTCATCATGGTTTAGATAGTTATTTCTCTTTAATTCATTTTTGTCAACACATACTGTAGCCTTGTGTAAACATATTTATTATTCCTGTTATCATAGTGACCGATGTTTGCGTGTGTTACTACATTTACAGTATGTACAGTATTTAGTGTGAGCAAAAAATAAGCACATTTTTGGGGGCCATGGGTAAAACGACTGAATTAAACACATCTGTTATTGAGTAAATAAGTTTAACAGTTATGACGACAAACCAATCTGAAATATGATTAGAGGTTTGCCTGGTTTTCATGTACCAGTTGAAATGCAGAGTTCATTCACTGAATGATGGCTATGCACGCGACTGGCGATTTGTGGCGTCAAGACAGAAAGATCATACTTTTTAGGCGTGTCGGCAGCACTCCAGGCTCACTTTACATGCAGGATTAATCAGGGCCAGTCTCAGCCAGACGGCACCTTAAACACTAAAAATGTCACTCTGGAATTTATGCACTCGCAGCCCTTCAATTATGCCATCAATTCTAAGAGAAGCAAAGCTCTGATGATATGATAAGTGGCCAGAACAAGAGTGTTTAATTTGCTGTGATCTATTATGGGTAATTTAGGGGGGGAGGAAAATCAATGAGCTGCTGGCTTACCTTTCTGAAGAGAGGGAGAGCAAGGTTTTCAAAAGAAGGTAAATCAACCACATACTGCCCCACGGTGTATTCTCGCCTTCCATGAGATGCACCGGCCGAGGGTCTACGTAGGAGCATGTTTTCTCATTGATAAACAAATAAGAACTGGGTAACTGATTTGTGTAAGACGACTAGGCTATATGTGCTACCTGACTCTGGACAGGTGGGCCCTCTCTCCTGTCACCGTGACAACATCAAAGCCAACTCTCCGGCCTCCCTCCCTGACCTCCTCGGTATAAAATCCATCAACACCGACACCCGATATAACTAAGGTCTCACACGCCTTCTGGACCAGCGTTGTTTTCCCTACACCTGTACCAAGAAAAAGGAAGTACAGTAATATTCGTTCAAATTAAGGGTACCCCTGCCTATAATACATTGCTCAAATAAGTTAAGGGAACACTGAAATCACAAATCAGGTCTCAATGAACAGAATATATGAAAGGTCAAAATCTTTACTGTACATTGTGTCATTTGTTGAGAACAAAAAAAACAACGGTCAATGGGAACCAAAATCTCAAACCGATGGAGGGCTGGATTCAAACTCGCATCGAAAATCAAAGTAAATAATTGCAACTTGCGTGAATTTCAACACTATGATGTGACTCAGCAGTGCCTCTCCAGTGCATCTGTTGTTACTTTCATTTGCACCAAAACAGGTGACATTGATTCACAATCGCTTATGCGTCCAAACTGGACAGATTGATATCCCTGAAGTATAATTGACCTGGTGTTATACTTTGATGATTACGTATTCCCTTAATTTTTTTAGCAGTGTATTTTAGTGTCCGCCTGATATTCAGGCTTCCTTTCCCCTAAAAGGTTGAAGCGTCTATATTGTTTTTTTTCTCTCCATGTCTCTGCATAACCTGTAGTTTAATACAGTACTTTATACTACTCTATTAAATCGTCCTTCCTTTGCCGTCAGCAAAGTAAGGCCGTCAAGGTAAACCAAAACTGTTTCTTAATAAAAAGGAACATCGAAATTACTTGTCTGCCTAAAACATTAGCTTGCTGTGATTCACCTAACGATACGTTAGACGAATAGGTTCAACAATCGAGATGCATTCTTCATCTTAAACATATTTCCCCGGGTACGAAAAAGACCGTTTCTGTTACCTGGCGGTCCTGTCAAAAAGACGTGTTTGAACATTTTGACATGCTGCAGTACTTCCGTACACACTGGACTGGCACATGCGCACAATGATGATAGGAGGGAAGCTGGTCAGCCTTGAACTTACCACAAATGGAAATGTGCTAAAAGGAATTATGTACACTCTGAACCCATATAAAACAATAGACATTTAGTCTATTGTATTGCAAATTTAACTCAAATAAATAGGCAAATAACATATTTGCAAAAAATATTATATTTATTAAAATAATGAAAAGAATAGTAAAGCATTATATTTAATATTCATAAACTTTGGTAAGACCTACACTATTTTATAAGTAAAATAAACAGAAATGTTGAAAAAGGAAAATATGGATGTCCAAAATATGATTACATGGTGTATCCAGGGAGCTTGTTAACTACTAGCTGAGAAATGTGTTGGATCTTCTTTTTGAAATCCAGAGTACCAAGGTCATCTTCCAATTCCTCATCCTCTTGTGGTTCAAATGATGAAGGTGAGTCTGCAGAAAACCCTCTAACTAGGGCACTGTCCTTGGGTGAGTCATTCTGTTCGTGCCTTGAAGACCTGAGGCTCTGTGTGACAGAGCTCCTTGTTGCTCTGCTATAGTTTGTCACTTGATTCCTGGAGCGTACATTTTGGCTGGTAGCAGACCCATCTCTGTCATCATTATCTGAGGAAACACTATGTGCCAAGTGCTGGGTGCGAATAATGTGTGTGCCCCTCAGGGACCGTTGTGGGGAGCTGAGAGCTTTAACAGGCTTGGGGAAACCTGTTCTTTTCCGGGCCCGTCCCAAGGTGCTGTCAGAAGAGTCACTACAAGAAAGGGACATTTGTGCCTTGGATAAAGTGGTCTCAGGGCTACTAAGGGGTTCAGGAGAGTAGATATTGATGCGGTCTGGAGAATATGCGTCACTAGGCTCAAGACTGGTGAAGTCATCAATGTAATATTCTCCTTCCTCTTTTTCCCCTCTGCTGGAGGCTGAATAGCAGGATTTGGGACTTCTGGATCTGCTACTACCTGGGTATTCCATCTCCTCTCTGGTTCTGTCGCACTCCGGCTGTGCCGGATTTGATTCTTTGTGATCATCATTCATGTCTCTGCTTACAGAATCTTCATTATGCACACTGGGAAGATAGATCTGTTTAGTTTCTGCTTTAGAATGCAAATATTGTTCTAACAGCTTTTGCTTAATATCATCTCTCTCTTTTCTCTGAGATTTACTTGAATTTTTGGTTTTCAGCCTGAATGGTTCCTGCAGCGTTGAGTCATCTGTGATGCTACTTATCACTGTCTCAATATTTTCATCAGGAAAGGGGTGGGGGGTCAACATTTTATTTCTCTTGGTGTGCTTTACTGTCTTATTTCCACTGTTCAATGTCTTCTCTTTAATTTTACGTGTCAGTGAATCTGGCTGTGTTTCCATGCACTCGTGACGTTTCACTAAACCAGGTGGAATTTGCTTCAGCCTGAGGCGGAAAGTTTTAGTTGTCCCAAATACCAATTTTCTTCTCGGAGATGTGCCAGAAGTTTTAGTTTCAAGCATGACATTTTCCCCTTTTGTGCTTTTAACCTGTTTTTCAGATACAGACTGAACTAGTTGTGGGATAGAGCAGTTTAGAGGCGCGTTATATTTTAATCTGGGGCTAGTCATCTGTCTGGATTTGAGCAGCAATTTGTTTTGAGCTTTTGGCGATGTGTTTACATGTCCAACTGAAGGATCTGTGGAAGTATTATAAATCCATGCTAGATTAGGATGAATAGACAACGGCTGCTGATCATTTTTGCTATTCAACTGTGACAGTTCAACAAGGAGGGCATTTAGTAGAGGCAACTGTCTCAAAGCTTCCCCCAGGGTATTTGTTGATATTTGTGGTTCTTGGCCGTTTGTGGTTTTTGTATTGAGTTCCATTCTTTGTTTTATCACCGGAGGTCTGGGACCTTCACTTTGAGGCCTCTCATCTTCCGAGCCTACGTCTTCCAGTATAAGACAGTCTAAGTCCAGTTTTGGTAAATTGGGATCCACTGCCAGTTTTTCGCCTGCGTTGTCTAATGAACCAGCATAGAAGAGATGTGGGGGGCATATTGTTGTGACATCTTCCTCATTATTGTCATTTACTTGAAGTGATTGGTGCTTGTTACATCTTGTCCTATCTTCGGTCTGGGTGGAAACACAAACACCTTTGTATGTTGTGTACCACTCAGTTAGACCACCAACAATTTTACACCCATCAGGCTCATCCAGTTTGGGGCATTGTACCCACCTAGAGGCGTACTGTACTGATTTTTTATCATCATCATCTGTTTTCTCTCCCATGGCCATTTGCTGTTCTCTACATACACCATTTGCTCTGTTTTCTGAGACATGTGGTAGTAAACTCGCTCCAAGACTTAGAAGCTTATAACCCAAAGAAATCAATCCAATTTTCTCCCCCATGAGGTCAAATATTCCAACAAGCCCCTTTTCTCCATGGGACGAGGGGGTAGAAATACCATAAGCGTTCACATCAAACTTTATTCTGTCCACCATTTTCGCCAGGGAAATTAGTGAGGCTCCTGCTAACTTTGGAATCTCGCCTCTTACATCCAGTACCATGGCATAAAGGGGGGTGTTTGATAGATGGCTATGCAGCGAGTCAATGTTCATTTTGAACAAACAAGACTTGCCTTTGTTAAAGGGGAATTCTCCTCCATGTGTGCGTACAGGGGCGTGGTGTTCTTTTTCTTCATCCATACATTTAGGCAAGCTCCATTTATTTTCAGGCTGGTAAATGAGTAGCGTTGGGAAATCCAGTAGTCGCAATCCAAGAGCCAGCTCATCGGAAACTTTAATTTCATTGTCAATTCGGATATATTCAACCAAAACCTCAAATGAAAACAGCGTTTCGAATGTATTAGCGTGCCGTGACATTATGGTAGATTTATGACCGTTCATAGATAATCCGCACACTTAAGCTTCCATTAGCTCCATGGAAACAAATAGTTGTCGCAGATTGTGTACGTCATAGATAGAGGCTATATGGGAAATGTAGTGATTGGGCAAGCTCTGTCAAAATGATTGCTCTAAATAATAATACAATAGCTTTCTTAATTTGTAATTGACCAGTATTTACTTTTTTCTGAAATCTAGCCATGTGGAAAAAGTTAAACGCTTAATGTAATAGAATTCTGTAATAATGCTCAATCACGAGTGACCACAGGATTAATAAAATATTCAGCAGGTAAAATTTACTTTTTTCATATGAACTTTGGAATAATGTTTCCTGCAATTCAACAGAAACGGTGTTCTATTGGTGCGATCAAGTTTAATATATTGTTCTTTCACTTAAAACAGTTTACAGTGTGAGAATTTGCCTTTAGTCCATATTAAATAATTTCTCATAACGCGGTAGCAAAACTCTAAAATCTATTTCTCTGCAAATCAGCGTTTGGGGGCGGAGTCGTGTTCACTGCGTGTTGTCATTGCTGAAATAGGTACTGGATGGAGATTGCAATAGTCTATGAGCTACTACTCCAGTCGGGAGGCTGAGAGAAACAGATATAGGCTACCCTACTGTAGAAAGAACGACCGCCGCTGTTAGAACTGGCTTTCAACAAGGATAATATATTTAGTAAACGTATATTCCGAGGCTTTGGTCATGTCTAAGGTAGGAACAAAATCTATTTTCTAAGAAACAAAGAGTAAAAGTCAGTATTTAGGAGAGAGGCACGCTACACTCCGTCTTTGCAGCGTATTACATAGAAACTTAAGGGAATTTCGTGGGTTAGGCAAAAATCAGGAGGAAATACACGCTCCAATACAAAGCATTTAAAAGACAAAAATCAAATAAGTATAGGCTAAGCTTTATAGGCTAGTTTGTTAAATATGCGATTTATACCAAAACCAAATATATCTTAGTTCTGTTGTCTTCTAATTTCTTCATGAGGGGGGTTTCTTCTGTGACAGACAACTCACTGCACAACATAACATAGATATTAGAAAAAAATATTTTATTTTCTCTGGTAGGGCATTTTTTGCAATGGCGTTAGCGATACTCTACATAATGGGATATATATATTTTTAATAATACAGATTTAATTTGTAACGCTTAGATTTAAACAATATTGGACATTAAACGTGTTCTAATTTGCTTCCTGGAATACATTGATAAAACGGTAGGGGGCGATCAATGTTCTACTGGTCTCGGATACTATACCCACTGGAAGCTCACCCAATGCAAAAACCCACAGCTCTTTCTTTCAGCTCATAATGGATTGTTCTGTTACCCGTGTTAGGTCATATTTTCATCTAATTTTGACTGACAGCAATTTCTGAAATGAAATGTCACGCTGCATTACACAGCAAATACTATATTGCTCTAATTACCTAGTAAATTGTACTTTTATCAATATTTGGGTTTTTGAGCTCATCTACCAAATTTTGAAAAATAGCTTTTCTGTGTCCAAATACAAATACATAATCAGATCTAATATTTTGAGGCAGACTGTGTTAAACAACCACTTCTGTGGCCTTCCTCAACACAGTGGTTGTTATTGTTTGACCTCCAGTACATATCCTTTATTGTCTTCCTGTAGAAAGTTAAGCCTACACAACAATTTAGTTACAATACAAATAAACAAACCCACTGCTCCCTCAGTGTTTTGCTGAAGACAAAATAAGTGTGTATGTAAAAACAGAAGTTTCCATTACTTCAATTTAAAGTGTCTGGATTGTTTCACAGCCCCCACCTTTTTAAATGCACATATGAAGACTTTTCTGCTCATTTAGTGTCAAAATTCAAAGACACCATTCGTTTTTATATACCGTATGTCTGGGAAAGATTACTTTTTTGTGTCAGAGGTGGACACAAGGTTTTAAGATGGACCGGTGTACTCATGGTCTGTTTTAGCGTTTAACATATTTTCCCTTTACACACAAATGTTTGGCCTAACTCCAGCTGTCATAAGCTGACACAGGAGGTAATTACTGTAGAACTCAATTTATCTGAACATCAGACATCTGAAACTGACCTCTCCGCAGAATAGGCTGAATAAATACATAGTGATGTGGAAATGATTTTCTATTATTATTGTGGACAATTGTCGATGCGTGCAGAAACCGCTCATCTGCAGATCTGTAGCTTTCTGTAGCAGTTCACTGCAGAATGTAGCATAGAATAAGTATGCATACAAATATATATGCCCGCTGGTCATATATTAAGGGTCAGATTAGTGTCATGTGTTTATTTATATAATATGTTTTAATATATTATATTATTTATTGCCAGAGATATTGTCTGTTTATCTGGCTATTGTATTTTGCCAACATGCACTTTGTTTGAGAGGTAGCCTACCTGGCTAGCAAGGTGTTCCATTGAACAGCCATAATAATGGAAGCGTGTTTGATGAATGTCTCTCGATATGATTCTGAATGGAAACTATCTGTATCAAGGTGCAGAAATGCCCCCGGGAAGTATGGGCAATGTCTTTTGCACAACTAACTAGACAATAGGTAATTGAGTCACATAGATATGTCTTTCAAAATACAGTTTTTGAGCACAATGGGGTGTTTGGCTGAACAATAAGACACCTTTCAGGTCTGGCAGAGAAGGGGCTTCCTGTGACATGCCTACAGGGCTGTTATCACTTCAGAGCTGTGCTAGATATGTCCTGCCCTGTAGGGTTGAAAACGCCCGACTAGAGTTACAGTGGTTTACGTCTTGTCTGTGTCATAGACATCCCCCTAACCTGAACCGCCATGACCCGGCTGCGTGGCAGTTTAGGAAGGAGACGCATTGTATCCTTCTGTTACGCTTTTGCATTGTGTACCAGGCACTGACTGCTATGTCCCCAGTCCCCCCACCTCCCTTCTCTATCCATTCCCACGGTGCTTCGCTGCCAATGTGCTGAGTCGTCATGATGTGGAGCCCAGGGGTGAAAAAAAAACTGCTGAAGGACTTGGTCTTGTTTGTTTAGCGGGGATGCACTTTTGTACCAGTAAGGCACGATAAACGTGTGATGTGCCCCTCCCCAAAATCCCAAGCCCCCTGCATGTGACTGGGATCAGGAAACTTGGTCTGGCCTGGCTGGCCGGGACTCACAATAGGCCTCCCAACCAAATCCTGTTCCTAAACCAACCAACCAGCAGACAGGGAATCACATGCTGCCTGGTCCTGTTTTGAGAGCCAGACTCTTTCTCTCCTCTGTTTATCAGGCTTTGTTTAGATAGCAGTCTAGATTTATGTGTGATGTTGGGACCACTCATCACTGTCAGGGAAAACACAGATGTCTTCATTTGCTTGGTGTTTTTCCTACTCAATCAATTGAGATACTACCGTTGTTCATTTATTGTATTTTATTTATTTTTATTTTTTTGTTCTTTCTGAAATTGGACAGCAGAGAATTGACCCCATTCCACCAAGACTGTGATGGATGTGGGTGTTTCACTGAGCGCCGTTCATAAAGAATAGCACACTAAAAAAAGTCCTTCAGTCTGGGATATCACTATGTTAACATGAATAGATTTGATCATTGGTGCGTATTCTATGTGATCGGCTTCTTTAAGGAACACCACAGGCAACAGTTTGGTTACCAAAACATCCAGATGCTTCCATGCTAGTTTCATTGTTGTTTTCTTGTGGGTGTTCTTGTAGATGAGATGGGTGAGATTCAGTGTGTGTGCTGTATACTTGCCTACATTCACAGAGTAATCTGTCCAAGGTCCTCGTGCTGGGTTCTCATGGGAGCTATTGGCTGGTTCTGTCTGTACTTTAACATTATGTGTATCCCTATACTGTACATACTGTATAAATGGGCTTTATGCTTATGAAGATTAAATGTTTAACAGCTCTCTCAGAGATGTGTTGTCGCGCACCAGGGATCTAAACCATTTTTCCACAGTACCATATTTCCTGTCTTTATGTTGCATGGACAAATTAGATTTTGTGGCCTAAGGCATGTTGCTTCAGTATATTTGTGAATTGCTGGATTGGTGTGCTGCATTGCCTGTTTGTTTGTTTGTGTTGGATGTAAGGGTGATTAATCTGGCTCAGCTGATACGGCTGAACCTGGACTGCCGAAAGGGAGTGTCCACAAATTGACACTGTATTTTGCTTACAGTCTTTAATATATAATTAATGAATTATAATATACACTGTATTTTGCTTGCAGTCTTTAATATATATATATATATATATATATAACATTTTACTGTTGAAGCCGAGATTCTTTCAGATTATCCCTTTGATCTTCAGAGACAATATATGGAGTCATCACTATATTAACTGCTTTATTACAGTGGTTTTTAATGACTTAGCAGACATTTCTATCCAAAGAGACTTACGCTAACAACAGTTACAAGTATTGGGGAGATGGTAGGTGTTAGGCATCGTGCTCAAAGCTCATGCTTAAAGGTAGAAGCAACAACCTTTCGGCTGGGAGTCAACCACCACCCTAACCACTAGCCTATTCTGCCCCAATCTACTTATCAGCATGTGATTTAATACCTATTTTTAAAACCTCCCATTATGAGTAGGGTGTTCTGCACCGGAGCCATACAATTGGACAGGGCACATGCACTCAAACAAAGGCATGGACATGCATGTGCCCCATGCGGTGTGTATGTGTTACAGGGACCTGCCTTAGCTCCAGTCTGCCCCCTCTGACCAATGGAAAATGCTTTGTGTTATCAGAAACGTGCTCACCGGAGAGCATGGTCTGTATAGACACAGTGGTTTTAGTTTGTCTTCCCTTTGTGGTTAGCAGTGCAAACACCACTTGTCACAAACGGGGCAGGGAGGATTATTATTTGTCTTACTGAGCCAATCATTAAACAGTGTCACAGCAAAATACCTCAAGTTCATGCATTATGGATTTTCTATAGCCAAGAATATAGGGAAATGTGTCCACTAAGATGAATTATGTCCATAGCTGTTCCCTTAGGGACTTATTAGTGTCCATAGCAGGAATGTTGGGGAGAAGGGCACATAGAAAGTTGCTGACCCTCCCTACATGTTTTGTTTACATGTCTGTAGTCACTACCCCTACAATGGGGAGAATGAACGCTGACCAGTCATTAACCAGTGGCGACCCGAGGGGTTAACTCTCTGTGTCGCCCCCCACCCCCACCCCGGCAGCCCGAAACAATCAGGGTGACTGGCCTCGCTGTTGTCAGCCAGCCTCCAACGGGAGATAAGAGGGGATTTGGCGTGTGCTGCTGGTGCATACCTCCTTCCTACTGTAGCGAAAAGAAAGAATGATCTCTGAAAAGGACGTACAGGTCTGGGTATGGCTGATGGCAGCTCTCTGAGGCTGGATAGCATGCCTTTATAACCTCTATATAACTTCTCTGTTTACCCTTTTTCTCTTTGTCTCTTGGAGCTCTTACTTTGACATTGCTCTGGGAGCAGGCGAAGGAAGGGCCATCACCGTTCTTCTGATGGATTGCAGTGTTTCACTCAATGACAATACAAACACTAGCACTCTCCAAAGCATTCCTGAATCCCGTCCTATACCTGGCAATAAAAGTCCTTGAGTGACTCAGGGTAAGCCAAGGAGCAAATAGCCATCGGATGAGTTATTGTAGAGCGTAAAAGTACACTCATGTGTTTCTGATAGGGGTTGATTGTAATTAACAAGTCAAATGGAGCACAACCATGACAGATGTGCTATAATGTGCTTAGCTCTGTCCTGTGTGTGTGTGTGTGTGTGTGTGTGTTTGTGTGTGCAAGCCCTTGGGGAACTGCCGCTGAACCAGTATCCTTCACTTAACCTTACCAGCTATGTCAGATGATGCACTGCCGTCATTGAGCTTGAGGTTGTGTAGCCTTTCAAGTTAGCCTTGCTGCAGGATCGTTTCACTAGGCCCTTTTTTTACCAATGAGAAGACACACATACGTTCCATACTTTAGGTATTATAAAACCTAGAACATACTGCATTTGGAATGTTTTACATGAGAGGTATCGCGTCTATTGAGAACACCTAGTGTAATCATAGGCTGCGTTCAGACTGCAGGCCAAAGAAATCCAAATCAGAATTTTGTGCTCATATTTACATTTACATTTACATTAAGCATTTAGCAGACATCATATGTGACTCAGACAGTGTGAACAGCCCAAGTCACATGGAATCTGATCTTTTCCATTTCGGATTTGGGCCACTTTCTTATGTGGTCCAAATCCGTTACAGGTCGGATTTTTTTCAGTCAAAAAATAATAATCAGATCTTGCAATAAATGGGAATTGAGCATGAAGGCCTGCAGTCTGAACGTAGCCATAGTCTGAATGTGCCCAGATTAGTTTGTTCTGACGCTGCTCTGTATCTTCTGTGCGGGTTAGCTTGAACAATAGTGTTGTGAGACGCACTGGTCCGTAGCACAACACTGAGGGGAATGTCCAAGGGCCCTTTACAGAGGAAGGAACTCTCTTCTAAATGTGCCTTTTATCAATCGTGAGAAGTACATGGATGTTTTTTGTTGTTGAATCCTTTTATGCTGCCTGCTCCCTGACAGAAGACAAATTGTCGTGAAGTCGTGCTCTGTGGTTTGTCATTGTCTCGTGGAAGAGCTGACATAACAAATCGGCTCGAGGTTGTTCGCATTGTTTGTTATTGCTCAGGTTCATAAATCAGATTACAATAGCACTCTTCAGTTTATTGGCTGCCGGTGG
This sequence comes from Percopsis omiscomaycus, assembly GCA_027575585.1. Classification (NCBI taxonomy): domain Eukaryota; kingdom Metazoa; phylum Chordata; class Actinopteri; order Percopsiformes; family Percopsidae; genus Percopsis; species Percopsis omiscomaycus. The sequence continues at coordinate 2,939 of JAODLI010028969.1, read as the reverse complement.
GTCACCTATAAGTTCTCACAACACTTCGGCTGTGGTGTGATACCATTGTTATATTATTCCTGAGTTTGCAAAATAAATTGTGATCAGACATCTTGGTGTTTTACAGCTTAGTCTTGTGAGTTTCTCTTCTTTTCTTTTTGGATAACAGGAACACATAATAATAGGCATAATAGGCTTTATGAGAGTAAATTGTCAAAAAAGCAAGCCACCAATAAATTGTCTATGGAAATGTCTTTTTCTTTTCAAATATGTACCCATTTACTGTAGGCGACATGTAATTAATAACAATAATCTGCAGAGACATATATTTCTCATGGTTATGTTACATAGTTTAGGCCATTGTTTGGCATCTGTATTCAGTTCACACAATACAGCATTTCTCCCACGCGGAGCCGTAGCCACAGCCTAGCTTCATCACTTACTATTAAAGATGTGTTAGTCTATGTGTCTAGACAGGCCTGGTGTGTAAACTGGTGCATGTTGGAAGCACTGTTAGACTTGAAGGGCGGATGCCTAGAGAAGCTCGCTGTAGTGTGCGGGCCTGAGGTGAGCTGGGCCCAGCCTTTTCCTTGTACACAGGGGCTACAGCAGCGGTATTATGTGTTCTAAGAAGCATGGTCTCAGCCGAGCAGAACTAATGTGAAGCCAGAGCGGTAGATTCCATCTCACTTGTTGTTTTTTTTCCCCCTCTTTCTTTGCGACATCATTGGAAATAGCCTTCCTTTCATCCTATTTCTAAAGGCTGTCGACGGAGGATAATGATCTAGAGTGACAGTGGCCTGATTCTTCTTTTCTCCTCCCCTCTGTCGGCGTGGAGGAGATCAGCCGCTCCCCTCCTCCTCCTCTTCCTCCTCTTGAGTGCATTGAGAGCTGCTGTGGATGTTTGGAGCTCAGCCACAGGGGCCGGCATGCTGTGGGACCCAGGGCTGCAGGGAGAGATAGTGAAAGCTCTCCCTTTCCACGAGACTCTGGGCCCTAATGAAGAGGGCAGTCAAGGCGAAGGACATTACATAACACGTCCTGTCTACCAGTGACTCAGAAGCTGTGTTCTCAGCCTAACAACAGTGTTTACTGAAACCATGTAAACCTTTCTGAAATGTAAACGGGGCGGCAGGGCCTTAGCCTTAGGCTGCCTGGAGCTGGGCCCAATCGCTGAGGGAACCAACTCAGGGCTGCTGCATGGCTGCTGCCAGGTACTTCATCTGCGGATGAACAGTCATGTAGTTACAATACCTTTAACCGCCTCACCTATAATGATGTTTCAATTTAAGCTGAATGCTTGCAGTACCTGAATTCAGATGTCACAGTTAGCTGGTCGCTGAAATGTTTCTCTAACATGAGAGGTTTTTCATCTCCGCTCACAATCATTCAAGTCTGTCTCAGCAGCTCTAATGGGAAAAATGTTTCTTTTGATCTCGTATGGAAAAACGCCATGCAGTTGGATGCGGCAATGTTGTTTGCTTTCCCTTCACATTCCTATTCGGTCACACGCGAATATCCATTCTCTTAGGTGGTGACACTTGACATTTTCTGGGAGGTTAGAGAAAGAATGGAGCTTATAGGTTGTTTCCTGTCATTTGGTTTACTTGTCAGCGATAGGCTCACTGAGACATCTTCAACAACAGATTTTCAAGTTGTCCAGGATTTAGGTGCCTTTTTGTGGAAATATGACTAGTCTATTTCATGGTATTTCTATTTTTACCAATTTGGCTCAGGCCTCTGTGAACACATTTCAAGTTTTGAAGGAAAACGTCTAGTTAGGTACTAGGGATTTTCCCTGCAAAGCTACCTTTTGGATTGTTATTGCATTGCTAATAGAGTGGAGCCTGTACTGGTGTTTATAGCTGATCTTTACCCAGGCACGTTGACATTCATATTCATAGCGAGCCTACAAACTTGTTGAACTAGTGTTATGTTCAAATGTCCAGTATGCCCTGCACATATAGCACTGTTGGCTATCTCCTAATCTCTCCAAGTCAATTACACGTTTAATAGAGATTGTTTACTGTATTTCCTGCCCTGAAAGGTTACTGACCCTGACCCTGAGTGTCTGCAGCGTTCTCCCAGCACTGCTATCTTTGTGACATTCTTCAGAGCAGGCTGCAGTGTAGCGATAAGAAGGAATATCGAGAAGGCTGCGCCTGCGTCACCATTAAGGACAGACTCTGTCCTGCCCTCGTTTTTCATCTGGTGCCTGATCTTTGCTGGAGTGTGGTAGTAATACATTAAAGAATGCGAGCCAATCTCCCCTTTATGTCACTTTGAATTACATAAATATTAATGTCCTAGGGCTCCCATGAGCATTTCTCAGGGAGGTCTCTTCGAAGGGGAATATTTCAAAACGTGATGGAACTGTACCGCCCGCGAGTACTTGAGGCACGTGTTTTTGTGCGCCATTCGTCCCCTCACCCCTCCTTTTTTTTTTTTTTAAATCACCGCACCTCATCAGATCGCTAGCCTCGACGGGTTTTAAAGGTCAAAGCTCCACCATTTCGGGTCTGTCGCGTTAGGTCGGATGAGTGCACTTGACTCCTGGTGGCAGGAATGAATTCGTCCAGACACATCTCCCCAGACACTTGTGCCCATTTAGCATTGAGGTAGGGGGATGGGGAGAGAGGGCTGGAGGTGGGAGAGGAGGAGGCCGAGGTGGGAAGGGGGTTAGGGGCTGGGGACGGGGTACGCGTCTGGTAGTGTACCTGGGCCTTGAGCCAAGGTGGGGAGGCGCATCTGCCCCACACGTCGCCACAAGCCGCACAGCGACGATACGTGGAGCAGGTGGATGTTAAATTTCAGAAAATGAAAGAACTAACCTTTTTTCAACTTTTAAAGGACCTTCATGTCTATTCCACCACTCGGCGTACTTGCGGTTGGGGGGGGGGGCTAACACGAGCTCTGAGCGGGGTGTGGTAGAGGGGTTGGATCCAGGGGTCAAGGAGGAA
>JAODLI010028949.1:9115-20128 GCA_027575585.1 Percopsis omiscomaycus | reverse complement strand
TGGGTTTTTAGCTCCCAGATTTAAAACCCGACAGTGAAGAAGGCTGTCTGATGGGCAGAGGTAGAGCATTCCACAGTGTAGGCACGATCCCCTTTGAGCCTTGCTTTGGGCACAGTCAGGAGCAGCTGAGCAGAGTGGACGGAGGGGTGAGTTAAAGTGTAGCATCTCAGAGACGTACGGCGGAGCTAAACCATTTAGGCCTTTACAAGTCAACAAAAGTAAAAGAAGAACCTTTTGGTGGCAGAGCAAGGTGTGTGATCTGACCTGGGTTGCCCGCAGCGACAGTGTCGGGCAGATGGGCAAGCTGTTGGCTTGGTGTGTGTTGGCCTTAAACATTTTTCTCTTTGTAAATAATAACTAGGAACAACGATTTACCTTAATTTAAATTGTTGTTCATTTTGTTCCATATTCTCATTTCTGAATTTCTTGAGTTCACACTAAGGGTTAATCGTAGCTCGATTACATTTGCCTGGCTCTGATGATTTAAACATTATTGTAATTGAAACTACGGGACCAAGAATTAGTTCTTTGGTGAATTTCCATCCAAGACCAGTTTTTCCTGTACAGTGAATTATCCTATTGACACACTATTGACACACTTCTTCACAATCATGTGACACTATTGAACCAGTGGTGTGTTAGACATTGTACCTTCTCATACAGAAAGGCAGTTGAGGGATAAATACACTGATTATCTTTTTAAATTCTCAATTCTCATTCAATTATGTAGACCCCTTATGGAATAACATGTCATTATTTATTACCGTTTGTTTGTTCAGAATTATAGCACAGCTAGCCATTACTAAACCATCTAAAACACAAAATATCTTGAAAGCTGGATCCTTTCTTTCAACTATTACAGATTTTATTTCATCGTTGACAAGCCCAGCATCAACGCCTAGTGGTGTTAAATAAAGCTGCACAATGCTAAACATAATACTCTATATTCCTAATGATTCATGTGAACGCAGCATTTTAAATCCTACGTTCCAAGTTTTGAGGGAAAATAAAACAGGAGTGTGAAAAATTAGAAACGCTTTTATTTGTCAGTTCACATGCAACCTGATATGGTCAGGTCAGGGATTCTGCCCCGGACTAGAATAGCTCGTTGGAGAAGCAGTGTGCTGAAAGAAAAGGAAGAAAAAAGAAAAAAAAAATCTATGCATCGTGCAGGTCTTACCAACAAATATGATGCTTTCTGGACAGCACTGCATTCACCATGCTAGATCCTACATACCACCGCTTTAAACCGACTTCAATCCTGACCACAAGGCGGAGGGCAGTAAACGCGAATAAGCGGCCGGCAAGTGAGAGTCACTAGGGGAAGTTTAAGAGGAGAATGGCGCCATGCCTTCAGTGTAACAGGAAAGCCAAGAGGAAACATCCCTGTCCAGCAACAAGCAAGCAAAGGTCAACTTGAAGAACACCAACATCTACAGAAGCCCCATGAATCTGGTCTGCAGTGCATTATTAGTGTGTGTGTGTGCGTGTGCGTGTGTGTGTGTGTGTGTGCGCGCGCGTGCAGGAAGGAAGGGGTATGTACCATTATCTAGGAAAAGAGTTCAGCTCGTGACTTGGCATTCAGCCTGGTAACAATACCGCCTGTTGTAACACGCTATTGCCATTGACACCAAAGGCCCCTGTCCAAAGTAGCAATGACTGGAACTGCCATGTTGTGTCACACACAGCAGAAACAGACAGTATGATGTGTGAGAACAAGAGAGGGGTAAATTCACGTGTACGCCCCCTGAAGTCAGAACAACAACTCGGAAAGTCTGAGATGATAAGAAATTTTTGATTAATGGTGTAATTCGTAATATGGCATTAGGTTGCAACGGATAGCTGCTGTCCACGTAGAGTGACCTAGATTAGTAATATGCCTATTAATTAGCAGTAACCCTGATCAACAAGTCAGGCAAAGCAGTATTTTAGTGGTTTCAGGGACTGTACTGGTGCAGCAACAACGCTCTGACAATACAAATACAACACATCTTTGTAGCGGCCACATTCCGACTTAAAAGCACGGTACGACGAAGTCGAAGGTACAACGTCACAACTCGGGAAATGGGACCATCCGAGGAGCATGTGAACGTGAGCACGTATGTTTTTACATTTACATTCCAAAGCCACTTACAATTAGTAGATTTGTCAACAGTTGAACAAGGTTACTTTACTTATGCATTTGCACAATATTACTCAAAGGTTTATCATTCACTCCTCAAAACAGTTAGTAATTACAATAATCAAAGTTGTCATTCACACTTTAAGTTATTTATTCTTCAAACAGTAAATAATTGCCAACTGTAAAGTGCTTAGTATCCTAAGAGCTGATCTAGCAGGGTAGAAAGAAGGATTTTTTTGTTTGTTTTTTTTTTTAAAGGGAGGAAAGGAGGATAGAATAAGGATTGTTAGTATGTGAGGGGAGGTGCACACACTGCTTGCTCCGTCTTCCTTAGTTTACGCAATTTATAACTTCAACTACCTTCAAACGGACAGTCTAACCAGCCAAATAAAATTGTGTGAATTAGGATTTCTCTGTTTAAAGACAGGACAGGAGGAAAGCGTACCCCTCCTCGGTAGCACTGTGGAGTCACTGTGAAAAGGGTCTACAGCAACATATCGGGTTAACTATCAGTTTAATGAAGGTGAAAGCGAAAACAACACAAGAGGGCTGTGAAATCAGTACTAGTCTTTAGTGGTATTGCACCATTTGCCAAGCAGAGGATGCTTGTCTTTTTGCAGAGCGCTGCAGAAAGTGACCATTGTGTTCTCACCATTACTCACTCTTAGGCAAGCACACACACACACACACACACACACACACACACACACACACACTGCGGACACTCACCAGTGAGTCTCGTATGACTTCGCTCTTGTAAAAGTCTGAAAACACATGAGGTAAGGCTGGTTAAAAGATGAGAGAAGCATGCCTGTAAACATGACCACAATTGTGAGAAGATGTTTGACTCTTTGAAAGGTTAACTCAATTCCTGCATTAATGGCCCCTAAAGAGGGATATGATAATGGGGGAAAACATAAACAACTCCTTCACGTCTTTATTGGACACACTGTGTGGACCTCGACAATAACAGTTTATTTGAAAAGGATATCTAGAGGCAGGTGCTCATATGACATAGCATTCAGGTCAGGTGTGAGTTAAAGTCCTAGTGCCTCGCAAAGAATAAACACCTAAAAACTATTAAGACAGGCAATTGAGTTAATTTGGCCAATCAGTTATCTTGGACCTCTAGCTGTGCTTTCAGACGGCCCGTATGTTTGACCATTTACATCTCTGCCTCCCCTGTGTCAGCGCTGTTTGACTTGGGGCCAACTGACACCATCTTTATGACTGGTATATAGAGGATGTATGCTGCATAGGACCTGCCTTCAACCTGAGAAGTGGAAAGTTCCCTTTTTAGATGATGAATGTCAAACAAATTGAGTAATGAAAATGGGTGCCCGTACTCGATATGTGCCCAGAGCCCTCGTGGTTGAAACTAGCGTTGCAGAAATGTTGCCGAGTGGCTGGCACTCCTGTCTAATCCTCCCCTTATAGATCTAATAGTCGCACACTATTCTCTGCCCCACACAGCCACAGCCGACAGTTGGTAGCGACGTCACAAAATTTGTAATATTTTGCGTAGACCCGTCAAAATCTCTTTGAATTTCCTTAGTCGCATAGGGGCTCAATAAAGCCTGGACTTCAGTATCTGAGTTTTTTTTGTTGCATTTTCTAACAGTGTTTCACTTTCTTTATTATGTTTTTATGGCGGTTGTTGGCGCTTGACTCGACTCATGGTTCCTATTGCGCTGGAAGAGTACCATACCTACCCTGAAGTAGGAGCTAAAAAAGTCCTCAAAGAATAGTTTTCTAAGAACTATCACGGTCTTCAGGCCCTGCAGTGCGGACACACAAAAAAGGGGGTACTTCCTCCAACAGTTCTAAGAACTGTGAAAACATTCCTCCGGCCCGAAAGCGCCCAATGACATACTGGGATGCGGGCCGGTTGTACAAACCTCTGGATATGCGGCCCTCTATACAGAGGTGCAGGGTGAAGTAGGTATCCAGCAGCGGGGAACCATTCCTGTTGACAATGTTCCTGGCGGCAATGCTTCTGAGATGGCGTAATCGCCTCTGTTGACATACGGGGAAAAGCACAGGAACAGAGAAAAGGGGGAGGATGATGCCGATGTTATGGAGAAATATCAACAACAAAAAAGAGCCAACGTAAAGTGAAAGGAGACTAGAAGTTAGGAACGCGAGACTCCTTTCAATTAGTATTATTATCATCTAATAAGAATAACTGACAAATGTACAGTAACCCAGTCAGAGGTTCAGTCCAATAGCAAAGGTTTAATAAACATCGATTTAATTAATTAGACGTGGTTGGCAATGTCTCTGTTTCAGTCCTTGCAACGGGGCACCAGACTTCAGGGCTGGCAGAAGAACGGGGAGGCTGCTTTGCTAGAAATACTCACCTAATAACATTTCCTCAAACATATCCTGGAAAACGGGACGCTCTGGCTTTGACAGGAAAACCAAATGATCCCAGGAGGTACTACTGAGCAGTTGTAGAAAGGCTGACTAATGGACAAAAGTGGCCCAAAGGACACCCAGTGGACATAAACAAGGGGCCATTCAGACAGCGCCCCCTTCAGGGCAGTAAACGTCACCCGGACAGCCGCCTCCACCTGACCAGCCTGCTCTCCAGCAGCAGAGCCAGCCTCCCCACCATCCCCACTGCTATTCTCAAGCTAAATCTAAGTCATGGGATTCCCTATAAGATTAAGGGGCCCGGAAACAAAAACACTGTTTGTTCTACTATGAAGCTCTTTTGCACCCACACGAAATGCCCTCCCTCAGAAATGTCAGTAGGCCTTTCTGAACGGGTTAATGTGGACTGCGAGTACACCAGCAGACTATGGTACTATCTATGAAGGCTGGGTTCTCCCAAATTCAAACCACACTAATCCGAACTCCTGTGGGTTTTCAACAAGACGAAGGTGATGAAGGTCAAACAGATTACCAAGGAGAAAATACTGAATCACAAAACAGCGGCACATGATTCAGTAATTAGTTACATGGCATTAGTTATAGACAATCTATGAACGTACAACATGGGGTAAACAAAATAATAATAATATACTGCAACGTAAATAAAGTCACTCATTACAGGACAGTACTATTTAACATTTTAGCTGCACTACAGTAAATGCATTACATGACAATCCTATTCCTTTAGAATTTACCAAATCACAGCTGACTCAGTAACAAAATAGCTAATATTAAAATCAATGTGGGTCACAGCTTAAATACAAACTGAAATGAGAGCAGTGTTATTACAGATAGAATGTTCTTAAGCCAGCTAAACTAAAATAATGTGAAGTTGATTCTGAACTGGTATAAATGGCATTGCACTAGGCAGTGAAAACAATAGTTTGTGCTTGAACATGGTTTCTGCTTGACATATGCAAAAAAAAATGGCTGAGAATAATTACCTGTAAAAAAACGTTTAATTTCCATTATCGCTACCTTGAAATTTATAACAGCCATACAGTAAACCAATAGTGTCTGGGTAGTTGTTCCTTCTGTATCCCTATAATCACTAGAGGTCTGTTTCCCCAACATTGTAGGCTCACCCAATCCAGTGAATGCATGTTTTATTTGTCTGTGAGGATGCATGCTGATGCATTGCGAAACTGTCAGCGTCAAATCTCGAACACACGTGTTATCTGTAACGACCTCGTCCAGCAAAAACTGTCACCTGAGTTGGAGCCCGTCGATGTCAAATTATGCTGACACAACAAGTCACCATTACATTACATGCATGCTTAAATGACACAAAACTTCAACGCTGCTAAATGTAGCGCGACAACTACGTTTAAATTAATCATTACGCATTTGTGGAGTTCCAGTGCAAGTTCTTCACAGTATGCGAGTCAAGCCAGCTGCACTAGCAAGCTAGCTCAGTTAGCCGTGCGGCCCTGCTGTTCTTACGTAGGCAGCACTCTGTAACAGCTTACATACAGGCATATGCCACCGTCAACAGTCTGCATGGAAGTTTTTACGAGTTTAATTTCAAGCGGCCAGTTCACCAAACGCTGTCCTCACCTGCTGAGAGGTGAGCTCTACGTGCAGGGCTCGCGAGGATGAGGCTCCGGGGTTGGCGGCGGGGATAGCGAGATCCCGACCGGTGAGGGAGTTCATCCTCCTATCGCCGCCTAGCGCGCTCCTTCATTCAACAAAACAGTCCATCCTCGGCTTGTAGGATGATCGCTTCCACTTTACTATGTGTCCACTCTCACGGAGAAATATGGACACGTGAACAATAACTGTAGAAGCTGTCAGCTAACCAAGGGACATAAACAAAGTGCATGTAGCTATTTTGCTACCAGCTTCGGAAATTCATCTCCAGTTGGAGCCGATGATACTAGAGTGTTGATTGGTTCAAACCGGTGTCGGCCAAGCGAAGGCGTTTCCAAACGCAGATTACTCGCATTGCGATTTGTTGGATCGCCTGTTCGTCTTCTAGGAAGGGGCGGGTGGCGATGAATATCTGTCAAAGCTGCAAACTATGAGGAAGTATCACGCCGCAGCGTGACCTGCAGGTGACAGCGAGTGTAGTGTATTGCTATTGTGTGCGTGTGCGTGTGCATACACACATACACACATACATACATACATACATACATACATACATACATACAAAAAAATACATGGTCAGGGCAGCATGACATCAGCTCGCAAACCTACACTGTAAGCCCATTTGACCTATTCTTTCACCAGCCCAAATACTTCAAATAATGGGCCTTTTTCACAGTGACCCAGAAGTGCAAGCTACTAGGGGTAAACTATCTTCCTGTCTAGTCTGTAAACAGAGAAAATCTTAATCCACAACATTTTTACCTCCGAGTTTATTTGACTGTAGACTCGGTTTGAAGTTAACGTTATAATGCAAAAAATGCGGTACTAATTGTATATATATAAAAAAAAGAACAGGCAAACAACAGGGAATTGGTTATGAGACAAAATCTTTCCAACTAATAACTGTGCCCCCAAGCCACCCCTCCCACAACGCATGCCGCGGTCAAACTGACGCAATACTGGCGGTCAAAACAACCGCGGGCCACTAGCGCATGGCAACGTCTTTGACACCAAAGTATCCTGCTCTCCGGACAATAACTTCTCTGTCTCTCTATCTGGATGAAAGTGGGTAAGAGGGCAGGGTAGCCTAGTGGTCTGGGTGTTGGACTCCCAGCCGGAAGATCGTGGGCTCAATCCCTGGAGGTGGCCCACCTGCAAGCTGCCTAATCCCTACCTGCTCCATGTAAAAAAAAAATACTAATTGTAAGTCGCTTTGGATAAAAGCGTCTGCTAAATGCTATAAATGTAAAGTGTGGATGTAGGCAGTAGTCCAATTACCAGGCCCTGTATATATATATCCACTCTATTTTTATTTTTGACAAAGTTGCTACTGAGACGAGTTGTGAGGTAAACCTTACAAGAGACAGCAGCAGCCATGAGTGCAGGCATCATCGTTCGGTAGTTTCCGTCTCTGCTCCTGAACCTGTGTCAGCGAAGACACACATTCGCTCTATATTGTTGATGTACTATTTATTTGGCATCTCACTTTTGTTTTGATCAGATTTTATTCCCAAATATTTTTATACAGTGCTCAAAAAGATTAAGGGAACACGTAATCATCACAGTACAACACCAAGTCAATTAAACTTTTGAGCAGTATATGTATATATATCCATTCTTTTTTTGCTCGGCTTAATTTTGTTTTGCCCTATTGTGGATGACACTCCTCAAGATGTTCCATGTGTCTGCAACAATTAAAAGGGTGAAACTTTATTTTCTTCTCATTGTAATGACCTTCATACCTCTCTCTGCCATGTAGTTCATTTCTTTCTTTTGAGAGAATTTCAGTACACGTATGTAATATTAGATCAGTAAACAAACTTTGAGACAGGTATACTAGATTTTACACCTGATATTACCTGATGTATCTTCACTTTAAATAAAGTAAAGATACTTTGGGGGCTTAAAAAATATCCTGGGGGAGCATGCCCCCAGATCCCCCTAGTAGAGGCTTAGATCTATGTCCCTGCTGTACAAATAACCAGCTCTGATCTGCATGGGATATATTATAAACAGCTCCACAGGGGGGCAGCGTTTCCTAAAATATGGTGTATTTTTATTTATAGCAAACGAAGTTAGTTCATAATTACTGCTGCTAATTACCCGTCCCCCACTCATCTTAAGTACGCATAATTCAATGCAATTATATAGAAAGTCTTATCCTTTGTTTAAAATTGTACTCTTAAATCCCTTTACCAGTTTGTTAAATATCCTCAAAACAAATATTTTTTCCCATACATTTTTCTCTTCTTTTACAGTTACAATGGAGTGAACAAATAGAGTAAATGCTCAGACATTATGTGGGGAAAAGTATTAAACAGCACACATAATTGTGAAAACATACAAAAGTTTAATTTAAACATCCACCATGTAGAAAGGCATTGGCGTGTTTATTACTTGTGAATTTATTGCGCATGGCTTATAGAGTGGTGCACTCTTTGAAATAAATCGCAATGTGAGGCCACATATTTCACAGATAACACATAATTTACTACTTTCATAACGTGACAAACTTTTTGGTGACTCCCACGTAAAGTAATAGCTCATCCAAAATATCTGTGCAAGTAAAGGAACCCCAACTTAAGGGTTTAAAAAACAAATTTCAAAGTCAACTTTAAGTTCAATCCTTTCAAAAGTTACAAGACAACCGTTCGGTCTGCCTAGTCACTACATATGTTAGAACTGGTCACCAGTAGGACAAGAATGTAAAATTACTACAAGCAGCTGAAGAACCATCTTAGGAAGACAGTGTGTCAAAACAAGCAATTATCCCCAGTACTGTAACAATACAAAAAGTGCAGATTTTGCTTATATCTTAGTTTAGAGAGTTGAGTACTTTTCATCTTTAGGGAATACAATCAACACATCCTGGTATTATAGAATCAGCTACACATGCATGGCACATTCAAAATATAAATCCATCCCATTCCTCCAACTTATTTTTAAGTATTGAATGTTTGGAGATATTGTAAGGTCTTTGGTTTAATTAACCCTTTGGCCGGTTAACCCAATATTTAACTGGTACTTTATGGTTGCATTGTTTGTGCATTTCGCATTTAGTATGATTTCAAGACTAGGCAGAATTACATTAAGGCATGAGTGAATGAAAACCTTGGCACTCACATGTTAGCTTGTAGCGCCATCGACAGGTACTTATCCTACACTGCACTAATAAGCAATTCCTCAGAGTCCAAAGTGTATGCAGTCTTTTCTGACATAGTAAACAGCAATAGAAAAAGCATACTTTAGACAAGGACCCATTCGAATGCGAATGCGAATAAGACAGATTACAGGAACGTTAGAATTAGTTTTCCAGGCCTCCCCAAGCACAGCTTCCAGGAGGAGCACCGCTTATGTGCTCAGTGAGGAGAACGAGCGTTTATGTACAGACATGTTCATCGCTTGCAAACCAGAGATAATCAAAGCCAGACACAAGAGAGGATGGTACAGAGTCTGAAAACACAGCCATAGTTGTGACATCCTATTGTTCATTGGATATGAAGAATATCACTCCCTTTAAGGCCAAAGCGGGTCTTGTATTTGTCAAAAAGGCCCTGGAGGGACTTGATGTACATGTCATGGTAAATATCCACAATATCCGGAGTAGGTTCCTCAACTTTCGGTACAGTGATTGGTTCTCCAACTGAAAACAAAACATGAAAAAAGAAAAAAAAAAAAAACTTCAAAAAACACACAGACAAGGAGATAAACGATTGAACTGATAAACCCTAGGGTTAGAACAGAATAAAACCTTGCACTTGTTTGCAGCTTCAATGTTAAACATTAATTAATCCCTGCAGCTGGACACAGCAAATACAACCGTCTGTTAACTTTTAACAGTTCGTTGGCAATGCATTGTTTTATTAGCTTTGGAACCGCCCCGGTTCGGTGTCTAGGATTTACACCTTCATAATTAGACAATTTCCCGCCCCCCCTCACCGTAAAATAGCAAAATAAGAAGCTCAACGTACCTATGGTGGTAATAGGGTTGCTGTAAGGTACAATGCCCCAGGTGTCCTCAGAGAAGAGGCCACATCCATGGAACAGACACGGGGCAAACCCTATAAGCTTCTGCAGCCTCCTCTGGGCCTGTCTCCACCATGTCCCCTCCTTAAAAATGACCTGTTTGTAGGCATCATTCTCTCCAAATGAGTACACTGGAACCAAGTCAGACCTGAGGATGGAAACAACGGCTATTCAAACGCCTTTGTTTGAATCATGCAAGATTGTGTATGCCTTTAAAATTATATAAATTTGGAGGTACAAGTTTCTAAGCAAAAGTGTTTTTTGACATGACACCCTATAAGACTTAAATCCCTTCATGACTAAAAGACTTGAAAACAGCTTTAAAATCGGCTTAAGCATTATAGAATGTAGTCGTGTCTTAAACTAGAATGGTTGTATGCCTTCTCAAACCAAGTCATACATACATTTTAAAATTTGAAGAAATGCCCTCACGGTGTTCTTAAGAGCTTTTTAGGCACAAAAAAAAAATAAAGAAAAATAATAAAGTGTACAACCAGAGAATACATATTCCAAACTGCTGCTACTGAATTAGGACTGTTTGTCAGAGCAGTGTGAAATCACAGTAACATTGTACCGTTGAGGGCACGCACTCCAATGCTAGCAACTCAATTTACCAAGAGTTATTTATCCGGTATCACACATGCCAGAAGGAGCTACAAGTTTCATTAAGCCCAACGCAGCACATTCATTTTGGATTTATAACCGGCTAAAATGAACCAATTAAGCGGTTTTGAGTCACAATCCAGGCTATATTAATTCCAGTCCTAGTTGCAAATGTGATATTTTGACATTAAACAGATTCTCAAGGCTGTGTTGGTACTGGTCGATGACAAGTGCGC